>JAADVD010000395.1:0-27099 GCA_023334535.1 Pythium vanterpoolii
AGTATTGCCGTTCAACGAGTACGTCGTCGACTCGATCGTGCTCCACGCCAAGCGCGACAACAACAAAAAGATTTATCTCTAATAGAATCATACTTCACTTCTTGTAACAGCAGCAGCCGATGATGCGCCAATTATCTCACTCTGCAGCAGCTCGTCGGCCAGTGGGATCGTGAGTTTTTCCGTATTCCGAACGCGCAGCAGCCGCACGAGGCCATTATCTTGGAGGCACTTGATCGAGTTCTTAAGCGACTGCATGGTCGCATGGAGCAATTGCTTGCGGCTCGCGACGTACACGGCGTGGTAGTCGGCATACTTATCTTTGTTTGCCCGCCTCGCCGCCGTCGCTGCCCTTGTCTTGGTCGACTTGGTCGACTTGGTCGTCGTGGTAGTTGCGGTCGTGGTCGTCATCTCCTTGAGTGGCGCGCTGGTGGCGAGCTGCAGCTGCGCAATGAGCCGCAGCGTGCCCACGTCCGTAGGCGTGAGACTCTGGAGGATGTAGCGCACACCGCTGATTGACTGCTCAGCGGCCTTGCCTTGGTGCGAGAGCCGCAGATCGCTCTCGCGCGCGTACGGCCGCAGCGTGTCGACGCGGTGGTGCAGCCAGCGGAACCGCTGGACGTCGTCCTCGGCCCAGAGCGACGGTGCATTGACGCTCTCGATCGAGGCGACGAGGTGCAGTGTCGGGGCCATCGCGAGACGTGCAAGGCCTGCCTGCAGCTGCGCGTCACGGAGCGCGGGGCCGTCAAGCGAGTGGACAACGAGATAGACGTGGCGATAGCTTTGGTCGCAGTGAGCGACCGCAAAGTCCACGAGCTTGCGGCACTGTCGGATACGCTTTCATAAGTGAGGCTATTTTGGACACTTGAGAGGTCCAGGCTAACGCACCTGCTTCAAGAACGCCGTGGGCGTGAGGCGCGCCACGTCTGCTGCGGGCAGTTTAAAGACCTCGCTGTGGAGCAGGGACATAACGTCCTTTAGCGAGACCGATGGCAGCTCGCCGTGGATGTGAACGACGTAGGCAGTCTTAGGAAGCGTCCTGGCAAACGTCTACTTGTGCATAAACATGGCGTGCAACCGGTTAGATGCGACTTAGTCACATGCGTCTAAACCGTTACGCGACTAACCTGGAGCACCTCAAACTTGGATCCAACCCCGTGAAGCAGCACGCTGAACCCTGCATGCAGCTGACTCGCCCATTGCGGAAACGACTATCCGGATAACGTTTAGACCAATGGTCGGTTAGTCCGATCCTACCCAAACGCTGCCACACCACATGAACCCCATCAATCTAGTCCGCTTACCTGGTCGTGGGTCGGCCACATATGCCGCTGGGACGCGCGGCGCCACGTATCCTCGCGCGCGTCAACGACTCGAAGCAGCTCTATTGTCTCATCTATGGACTGCACCACAAAACCCAACGCCGTTTTCTCCTTCGCTGGTGGCTGCTCTTCATCGTCCACTTCGAGGTTGGATGCGTGCCGAGTGCTCGCCTGCTTTAGTCGCTTGGCATTAAAGTACGCGTTCGCGTGCGCTGAGCCAAGCACGGCCGACGGTTCCTCGATCGCATCGTCGAATCGCGTGCGTGTGCCTAGTACGCGCTTGCGCAATGCGCTGGCGGTCGCGGTAGACACGGGTTGGTGATTCGAGCGCGCCATTTTGGTGAGGACAGTGGTGGCATTCGGATTGAAACCCCGCTTTAGTGTCATGAGCAAATGTACCGATCTAGAATGTACTGAATTGGGAGAGACGTAAACGCGAAATCTGTCAAAACACAATAATTACAAATGGGAAGGCTATGCCATACTGTATTCGTACTGAAAATTGACTGACCAAAAATGTGTTTACCTTCCTAAGACATGTAACCTGGTTAATGTACATTTCTCTCAGATAAACTACTCATAGTTCGCAATCCACTGCCACTGCAAATGCACGCGACCAACTAACGAACTGGACAATTGGGCTCTCAGCCTGCGATGGCCAAGGCTAAGGCAAACACACATGTGCAGAGTAGAGTTGGTACTCGGTCACTCGATCAAAACGCATGGACAATCTCTCGTTGCGTCTCTTCTACCGCGTGCGATCAGGCATGTTACTACTTGCACTTGTCGATCTGCTATTCCTTGACCACTCCCGCCACCCTATTCACGTTCTTGTCCATCATGAGCACGGTCCGCGAGAACCGCTTGTTTTTGGGCAATCCCGTTACAGGAAAGAGTACGCTCATCAACTGTCTCCTCGAAGGCTAGTACGCCAAGTCGGTGTCAGCTGGGGCGGTGGTCTCACCAAGGGCTACCAGAGTTTTGAGAAGGATGGCATCGCGTAGATGAACACGCCCGGCCTGGCGGATGAGACGATCCAGAAAGAGGCAGCCCTCGCCATCACCCAGGGTGGCACGTACAATCTCCTCTTCATGGTGCGGGTTCAGTACGGCCGCGCCATCAGCGAGGACGTCGCGACGCTCGAGCGCGTGCTCAACTCGATCGACGCTGGGAACCTCAACTACAAGTTCACGGTCATGCTGAACAACATCAATCCGCGTCAGTACGCGGCGAGGAAAACAAGACGATTAAGGCGCTCGTGAACCGTCGGTACCTGACTGAATCGTTCTGCTTCATCCCTCAAAACGAAGCGCTCGACGAGATTTCCGACGCCTTTGTGGAGTTGCCTCACGAGGTCCGCGCGTTTCTCGACAATAACGCACCGATCTTGCGAGTCGAAGACCGCCAGGTCATGCCGAACGATGTCAATGACTTTGGGGACCACACAAAAGAGATCCGCAGTGAGTTGGACAAGTTACACAAAGATCAAGCGGCGCTGCTGCGGACCATGCGAGAACAGGAGAAGCGCCATGACGAAGCGATGCAGCGGATGCGCGCCAGCCATACAGCCCAGCTCGAGCGCCTGAACAGGGTGGAAAAGCACCCCGAAGCAGCACTGTCACCGAGAGGCGAGCACGACTACTTGGGGGTTCCATTGACGCCTCCGAGTGGAGCACCCAACGAGTCGATCTTGAGCCGCAAGAAGAAGCTCGTGCTTACTGTCGTGGCCGTTGTCGTGATGGTGCTCGTCATTGGCATCAGTGTGGTGGCCACGCAAGGCGGCAGCAGCAGCAATGCTAAGTGAGGGCCGTCGAATGCTCCCAGAAATAAGCCAGTTCGTGGAAACGCGACGTTGGGCAGCGACTCGGAGTCCTCGTCGGGTGGCCGCTACAACACCACTCGTATCTCAGGGCCGATTGCTAACATTCCAGCGACGGCAGGAGCACCACGCGTCCCATGGAATTAAGTGGATTGCGATACCGGAGACCAACCTGAGAAAGGAGACAACGTGAGCTGCTAACTGAATTCTGAATTATGGTTGAATATGCTAATGCTCGTCACATCAATTTCATTAAAGACATACACCTAGCGGTAGGCACAGTATGCTGAGCGACACCGAATTTTTAGACGGCCGCAATGGTCATGCTGATGGGGTAGTGGTCGCTGTTAAAGCCCGTGCAGGACGTCGTGTAGAGATCGTGGCGGAACGCCGCAGTCTTGATGCCCGCCTTGAGCGAGTCCGACACGATAATGTGGTCCAAGGTCGACGCCTCGGCGGTCGAGTAGACGCAGTCATTGTTGCGGTCAAACCACTGCGAGTAGCGCGAGGTCTTGGCCACGAGCCCAGCGACATTGAAGAAGCCCGTGCGCTCCATGATCCCCATGGCGTTCGAGATCGGCACGTTTGTGTTGCGGTCGGGCGCGTTCTTGGACCAGTCGTTAAAGTCACCCGAGAGGATCACGTGGTTGCCCGCGCTCACTTGGGTCACGGCCAAGTTGGCCATCACGGTCGCTTGGGCTTCGCGCTCAAAGCAGCGCACTTTGTTGTCGGGCTGCGCCAAAAAGTGCGCGCCAATGACCGTGATTGGCTTAGAGAAGCCGGTCGGCTTGAAGGTCGCGTAGACATTCTTCGACACGGACTTGGACGAGGCAAAGCCCGTCGCCGATGGACACGTCGAGTTGGACACGGGGATGCTCGCCGACGCCGAGGAGCGCAGCACCGTCGAGATGGGGTCCACGCGCGAGATGAAGCCGACGTTCTGGCCCGTCGCCGTGTCCGTGCCCTTGACAATGTACGGCTTGTACGTGTTGTCGCCGAGCGACTGGAGCTGCGTGATGACCGCATTGAGCGCCGTGCAGTCTTCAACTTCGGTGACCTGCACAATGTCGGCGTTGAGCGACTGGACGATTTTCGCGACTTGTTGGACGTGCTGCTGCGCGGCCGTGGCCGTGGTCCACTTGCAGTCTTTGCCGGGGCACTTGAGCGTGCCAAAGCCCGTGAGGAAGAGGAACTCGGCGTTGTAGGTCGCGTACGTGAGCTGGGTCTTGTCAACGCGGCGGTCACCGGGCGTGGACGGTGCGGCCGTGCAGAATGTCTGCGCCGAGACCGACTGGACAAGGCACGCCGCGGCGGCGGCCGCGAGGCCGAGCGAGCGAATAACAGAGACCATGGTGAAGGCTGGAGAGGCTGGGAAGGCTTGTATGGTGCGCGGCGGATTGGCGAATGAACATCGCGTGGGCCAGTCAACTAAACGTCATGAATCCTGCGGTGCCGGTGACACCAGTGGTAAGGGTGGGTGGCCCTGGTCAGCTCTGTAGTCATCCACATGCTGTATACACTGTCAATGCATCTCGTCGTGGTTCCACTGTGTGCACGCGAAAAGATGCGCCAGAAAAAGGGCGATTGGAGCGAGCGAATCTCTTTCACTTGGTTTTTGTATGGCCGCCACGTAATTTAATCAGCTGCGAACGAGATCCAGCAGGATAATCAGATTATCGGAGCATGCTGACCATTGACTTCGTGACCGTTTGGTGTTCATGGTCAGACCAATCACCATCGTGCAAAAGCCGCAAAGCTCAAGATTCGCACAGCGTACATCACTGACGTCCAAGTGTCACCACGCAGCCATCATGTTGAAGTAGATTCGCCCACCACCAGATCACTGGACTAACGTTGAAGGAGTCTGAGAACATGCCAAAGTTGAAGGTCGGCGAGAAAAGCACCACTAGATCGTCTGAGAAAAAGTCGCCCGATGGAATCTATAGCCGCTCGCTCCAATTTTCCAAGCAAACAGCTGGGGAAGGAGTGTCTGTAGTCTACAGTACACTGTATCACACCATCTACAGACAATAGGTATTGTTGATACACTGTAGATCCATCAAGCAGTTGGCTCGCAACTCGCGTCCGTTGTTGGCTTTCGTGGTCGTGACACCTGCCTGGTGTAGACGCTGAATGTGAAGCCGTTGGACGGTCTATAGTACAGTCTCGAGACCAGCACATTTCAACATGTCACGTGACGCCCAGGGGTTCAAGATTCGGTCACTCGAGAGTCGATCACTGTGCGCTGTGCCGAACACGTACGCATCTCCGTCTGCGTTTGTCGAGAGCTACGGCGTGAATAATTAGTTGGACATCCGGCGACAAGGTGAGCCGCTCCAACGTGTACAAAGACACCCGAACAAGGCCACTGTCTGCGTAAAGTTACCGGTCTCCACAATAACACTGTCTGGGGCTGGTTGTTACGAGTATCGCGTAATTATACTAGCGGTGTTGTTGCGGCGTGACTTTCCTTGAAGCCGTCGTGCGGCCTGTCTTTCTTGTGAAGCCTTCGTGTCTTCTCACCAACCAGTTTTGTGTGATCCTAAAGTGAGCATCGCCAAAAGAATATTGATACGGGAAGTGATGCTGTACATGGACGCTCAGTGTGAGACGTCATCCATACCGGGCTGCTAATTGGAGTATGGGCGTTTCGAAACAGCCTCCAAGATGAAACGTCACCGACAAAATATGGCTACATCCTTTATCAATTAATATACTTAATAAATTAGTCCACAGCGTTTATCCAATTCGACCTTTTCAACCTTTCTGCTTATTTCCATAAATAAATAATTGAGCCACCAATCAGAAAAATCCCGACCAAGCATCAAAAATCAAGGCCACTGTCTTTGCATGTCAATCTGCTGTACATCTCATACGGACAAGATGTAGTCTTCTGTGGACACTACAAAGTGAACTGCATACTTCGTGTATATCACACACGGTCACATAACCTCAGAGAGAGATGGTGGCCTTGTCTTGTACTGACAATCCTCGCGGCACCAAGAGATCTATGTACCGTTTTTCCTGTACTATTGTATGGTCTGACCTGTACAGTATAATATGTTATACCAGAGGAATCAGATTTATTGATCGATGATCACAGGGAATCCGACAACAAAGAGGCTCTACTGTTCATCTCCTCTAAAGTCCGTTCTCATTCCTTGTCTTTTCACCCCTGGCTTCATTCTCCAGCCGTCGCAAAAGGGAAACTACGAAGATGACGCAGGAAGTGCCGTCGCTCTTCCGCGACAGCGCGGCCCCGAGTGTCGCAGTGGATGCAACACCACATCCAACACGTAGCGCGGACGCTGCTGCATCCGACGCTGCCAAGGAGGCTCGTCTGCTGTCCCAACTACTGCTGCGATTCAGTATCAAACGCCAGCACTCCGCGGTCGCCGCGCTGTTTCCGCACCACATTGAGAGCTCGTCGGACGGCCACTTTGCGTTTGTGGATGCGTCAACCACCACGACAAATTCGGCGACATCGTCCGCTGCGGTGGCCAGCCATGGTCTGACGTCCTCTGCAGCAGATGTGGCCAGTGCATCGGCGGTCACGCTGGACGCCCACATCCATCCGGCAACCGACGCAGCATTGGCGTCGTCACTGCTGCGCACACGCCCGAGCGAGCGTGAACTGGTACAGCAATTTCTGCTGCTGCCGCAGACCTCGCGGAACAAGGTCGCGCAGTCGCTGTTTGTCGTGCCGCCGAGTCTGCTGGAGGATTTTGCGGTGATTCTCCAGTTTTTTCTGCGCGTGATTGTCGAAGCCCACAGCGCGTCACCGCACCACCACTACAACTTCGCGCTGGAGCAATCTGATGAAGACGACGACGAAGAAGAAGAAGATAAAGCAGAGGACGATGGGACGGCGGTGCCGATGTATGTACCGGAGAAGACGTGTTCGTGGGCCAAAAACGGCGACGTAGCATGTGTGAGTTACGAACCGGACGAGGCGGCGGCGGCTACTGCGGCGGCCAATGGAGGAGCTTTGCCCGTGGCTACGACCGCTGTGTTTACCCTACCACCAGACTTCCACGCGTGTCTCGTCCATATTTACGGCTCGGTCCATCGATCCAAGTGTGAAGAAGTGTGGCACGGAGACCACATGGCGTACCGCTGCCGTACGTGTGGTCTCTCGGACTCGAGCTGCATGTGTCTCGCGTGCTTTGACCCGCAAGACCACGAAGGCCACGACTACCGCGTGTACCGGTGCTCCTCTGGCGGCTGCTGTGACTGTGGCGACCCACTCGCGTGGAAACCCGATGGATTCTGTAAAAAGCATCGCCAGCAAGCACTCGACGACGAACCAGAAGCGACACTTGGTGCACTCGAGCACGCAGTAATCTACGGACTCGTGCGTCGTGTCGTCGCGTTCTGCATGAACGCGCTGCGCGAAGTGTACACGTTTTGTCTGCGGCCAGGCGCGAGCAGTGGTGCAGCGGCGTCAGCATCGTTCGATGCGTTCTTTTCCCAATCCCAGACAGTGCGCGCGCTACCTCGGACTGGTCGACGGCGCAGCAGTTTTCCGACCGTTATGCAAGTCCATCTCGACCGACTCCAGCAGTGTCTCGCCTGGTTGCAGGCACTCGCCGTGAGTTGTTTGCCGTACCGACAGATCGTGACCGAAGTCTTCTTGGAAAGTTTGCCGCCCGATTTCCAGCTCGATGGCGCAAGTTCACACCCACTGTTCGATACGTTTCCACCACGACCACTTGCAATTCTCGACGTGTTTTTGAAAGCCGGTGTGCTGCTGCCAGTTGAAATGTGTGACACACTTGGTGTTCTCTATTTGAAATTGCTATTCGATCAGCCATTCAAGCAGCAGTACACGTGCCACTTCGTCGATTGGTACCCATACTTTATTGAGCTGTATCTCACCGCTAGCGATGAGAACAACGACGAAGGGATGCGCAACCTGTCGCGTTTCATCGATCGACTCTTTTGCCAGCTCTTCCACAGCACCGCACAGTTGCGAGAACTCGAGCGCGCGTCGAATGAACGTGTCGAGGCATTCTCTCGAGAGGGATCGACGGCCGTGGCATCGTCGTCGTCCGTGGTCGAGCGGCTCTTGGCGTTGCTGCTCGAAAAACTGATCGGTTTGTTCAAGAACACACTTCGCGTGGAATTAGTTCCCGCCCGTGGCAGTACGAGTGACTCACCGACGCCGCTATTGGAGTCGATCCAAGTCGTGGATGGTGGCCGGAATGTATTCAAGAAACGCGTATATGCTCGCCTGTGCTCCGACATTCGAACCCTCCTAGTGCATCCGCTGGTTGCTGGTGAAGTGCTGCTCAGGTCGTTTAAAAAAGAGGATGGTCAACTGCGTCTTCGCGACTCGTCGGTGTATGGTCTGCTGATCCAGGCGTACGAGACTCTCCAGCAAATGGACATGCAGCAACGGCATGTTCAGCAACACATCGAGTTTGAATCGCAAAACTGGACGTTTGCATTCGTTGTGGATTACGAGATGAATTTACTTCTCGGCGCATTTCTCGCGGGCCTGCCGTACTGTTTTCAAGGTCATGAGGATTTTACAACTAACCGAGACCCATCCTGGAGCAACTGGGAAGTGGCGCGCGCACTCGTAGATCCATTGCGAACAGCCTTGTTTCGGTGGTCAACGCGGAGCGGTTCTGGCTCGTGGTGTGCCAGCGGTTCTATTGAAGACAATGACGAGGTAGACGTGGCTGATCTTGACGCCATTTCAAGGTTTTACCAAGAGCCACCCCGCACGAACGACCAATCACCACGCAGTACGAAGAAAAGCAGTTTCCACTTGCCTCTGCATCACATGTTTGCAGCCGTTTTCAAAGGCGTTGGTGCCTTTGTGGAGCTTCGCTCGCTTGAAGATTGGACCCGACTGCTTTTCGATCGTGAGGAATCTACCGAGTCCGTCGGTCGTCACGCGTCTCAACCTGACGACGTGGTGTTTTTGTATCAAGTGGCCGAATATCCATTGCGCGTGGCGACGTTCGCGCGAGAAATCAAGGCAGGGTTGTGGGTTCGCAATGGGAACGTGATGTGGCAGCAGCTTGTCCACTATTACGCCAAGCACTGGCGTTTCTTTGGACTGCATGGCGATATTTTTGTCAGTCAGCTCAGCGCATTGATGCTTCCTCAAGGTAGCATTACGCGCATGCTGATTCAGCATCAAATCCCCATCATCGGCCCGCTTCTGAATCGCACGAACGAGTCCTCTGTGCGGCATGAATCCGAGCTGCTTGAAGAAGTCCTACGATTGATCACCCAGTTTGTGCTTTCTCCTCTTCGATATCCGACAGAGTCATCTTCTTTATCTCTGGAACAGTGGGCTACGTGGCTCTTGGAGCGCGAGATGAAGCATTGGCTTAGTCTCGGACCGTTCAGTCGCAGCGAACTGGTCACCCATCTGGACCTCAAGCTTATTGAGCAAGTTCGTCAGATGCCGCGTCACGAATGGTTTCTCCTTGAGGAAGAAGAAATCGTCGGGCATGTGTTGGAGCGCGTCGGCGTGTACGATGATCCGTATGGAGTCTCGAACTCGGGCAGTGGAGACACGGTCGCGATTGCACCAGCATCGGGGTACGGTGTAAAAATGAGCGGGACTTGGCGTCTGAAAAACAATTTTTGGCGTGAAATCTCGCCGCTGTTCGAGTGTTTCAGTCCATCCGAAGCGCAGTTGTGCGAACAGAACCTTAAGAAACATCAGCTGCGGACGCGCGTCAAGATTGAAGATGCATGCGTGCTTCCTGTTCCAATGGCTGACGAGAATCCAGATTATTTCAGATCTGCTCGGCATGTGGCATCGCAAGTGCTCAATTCATCCAGTTTGCTCGCTGTGGTGCACACGGTGTTGACCCGTTGGCTAGACGACAACACCGGCAGTGCCGCTCTCCCAAAGCGAGCAGTTGACACGCGCTGTACCAGCGAAAGTCTCGTGGTTGCGTCCATGCAGTCGCTGTCTGTTGCAGTTCGATTACTGGAGTGTGAAAGTGAAGCTTCAGTCGACAATCAGCACAGTCGTTTGGTTGATGATGGTGGCATTGGCAGCTACCACGAAGTGGAGCGTCAATTCGACAATTCCCAACGAAACGGTTTCTTCTCTCAGCTTTGCCTTGAGCCAGATGTGGCTGAATGCACTGCGTCATCTGGGCGGAGTATTGTAACGTCTCTGCTACAGCTGAACGCATCGATATCACTCTCCCCAGACACGAGGGCACTGGCGCAATCCGTGCTGGATATTGTGACGAAAAAGTCTGCCATTTGCAATGGATATGTTGACGCTTACAAGAGTCGACATTCAAAACTCGTCGTTGGTCAAGCGAGTGATAGTATCGAATCAAGTGCAGGTACTGATCACTTCTCAGCCAACAAGCAGCAGCTTGCTAAGGAGATGATGCGGCAACGCCAACAGGAGATTCTGGACAGGATGCGCTCGCAACAGCAAAAGTTCCTGTCGTCGCATGGTGTCGGCCAAGATGGCGACCAGGCTTCCACCATTACTCGTGGCGAAGACGCGGCATTCAAGTTTGTTGGTGAAGACCATGCTAGTGATTGTTCTCAGAGTGATGAGGATGAGGAGGCCTGTCTCAGCACCGAGTATGAGGAAGAAGACGAAGATGAAGACGACGAGTGGGGGTTTCCAGCAGGGCATGTCGACTTGGAGCTGTATTTCAGCCATGTCGCGTCAGCGGTCTCTCAAATCAGTGATCGCGAACGAAAATCCCAGCAAAAGTCGTCGCGACGACTGCGGCGGCGTACTCAAAGTCGAGTGCGCACTGACTCGCTCGGGGGCTCAGAGGCTGCGAACAGCCCCTCAATTTCAGGGAGTTCTCTGGAGCAAGATGACGAAGCTGAGATGGAGGAATGCGCGTTGTGTCGCCTCCCGTGTGAATCCCACTCGGACAAAGACTCAACGTTTGGGTATGTCGCCATGGTGCAGCCAACAGCACTGCCAACGAAGCTGGCAAGGACCACTGCGTCTTCTCAACTCCCACAGCTGAGAACAACGGTTGAAATCAGTGATCGTACAGGCAACGCGAACGCTACGACGCTTGAAAGCGCATGTAAAGGCGACGCGGTCGTGTGGACCTGTGGCCACGCCATCCACCACTCGTGCATAAAAGGATACATTGATTCACTCTGGAAGCAAAGAGCGAATCGGAATCCTCTGGAAGCGCTTCAGCACCAAGGCGACGACCGCTTACTCAGTGAACGCGACCTCGAGTTTCTTTGTCCAGTGTGCCGACGGCTGTCTAACTGTCTGTTACCCGATGTGACTGCGCTCCTGCGACCTCGCCCAGAAGGCCCTGGGACAAGTTTCTCGTTGCTCTCGGCATCCAGCTTTGGAGAAGACTCGGACTCGGTCGAAGGCGACGCCAGTTTTTTCGACAGCAGCCGACACTCCTTTACGAAATGGCTCAAAGGCTCGATGGGTTCGTCCATTGGATCGCCATTTACATCGTCGAGCCTTTCGAGCAGGCTGCTCCTGGACGATGGCGATGTATCAAATGTTGCCCGCAAGCGTGTAAGAAAATTTTGTTCCCAGCTCAAGCTCCGCAGCGTCCGTGCTTCGCTCCGGCTACCGTTGCTTCTGTCGGGTTTCGCGGATGACGAGCTCCTGGTTGACGCTGAGCTACGCCACGTCGCCGATGCATGGGGCCATCAGTTTTCTGACTGGCAGTTGCTTCTTCGTTGCTTGGAAGTTGAATTGGATGTGACACTGCACGAACGAGATCTCAGCGGCACAATTCCGGCTGGCACTATCCCGGACCGCCATCGTCTCCAGTCGTTGCGGCTGCTGGTAGAGACGAGCGTGGCAACGGCAATGGCGTCGGGAGAGAAACTCGCCCGCGGCGTTTCTGAAATTGACAATTTGGAGAGCTCGGTCGCTTCCACGAGTGAGGTGTTGTTTGGTCGACGTGTTCTGTTTGCCGAAGACGACGAAGAACTCGGAGAACCTTCCGCGACGAAATCCGTCGAGTCTGCGAATGCACCGTTGTTGTCCCATCCGCATTTGTTTGAAGTATTCAACAAGCGACTGACGGCCCTGCTGGCTGTCTCAGCGTCTCGCTGTGCTGGAACGTCGGAGGACTATCGCTACACAGAAGCGCTATTGAGTGACGTCTTTTTCGCGGCACGCGTCGTGGTCACGGCTCAGATTTTACAGGCGCTGTGCTCGGCCGTTTTGACGCTTCCTCACCCATCGCCAGATACGGTCTCACCGCCGCGATCTCCGGCGGCGCATACTCCCCGTTCTAGAAAAATCATTGCGGATTTCAGTGACGTAGAGACCGTGAGCGACGCGATGCAATGGGCGCATTTGCTGCTGGTGCGGTGTCGACTGGTGCCAGCGAGCTCTGCGCTCGCGTTGAGCCACCTAACGTGGGACATGAGTGCGGTTGAAAAGATCGTCGTGGATCAAGCGTTGCCCCTGCTGCGACGCATCGTGCTGTTGGTTCAAGCGAGCTTGCCGCGGGTGCTGGACGATGGTGACGCTAGTGGCGATCCCTGTGCGCTCTGTGACGAGCTCTACCGCGCTGGAAATGCCGAGGTTTCTCGACGTGGTGCGGAGACGCCGCGCAGTGATTTGCACGTCCTGCTACGGCGTCTGCACTTGCCACCGCTGCGGCTCTTTTTCCGCCGGGTCGTGTTCTCGCCTCAGCAGCGTGAACTCTGTCAGCTGTGGGGCGCGCAAATGGAATCCAAGGCAGCCGTGCTGCGCCGCCGGCGTCTGCAGCAGGAGCAAGAGCACGAGCAACTGGAGTCTGGCGTCACGTCACAACTAGAGCCGCCGTCGCTGACAACGCTGCTTGTACCGTCGTCAATACCGCGTGGCGAACGTCGTCGGCTCTTCATTGATTTGCCCAAAGTCTACATGGACTTGTTCATCAAGTACAATGACAAGCCGCTTGGCCATTGTCAGCGATGCCACCAAGTGCCGCAGCACCCAGCGATATGTCTCTTTTGCGGCGACGTCGTGTGCTGCTTCTCGACGTGCTGCGAGTCGACGCAAGGCGGCCGCATTGGCGAGTGCACGCAGCACGCGCAGTCGTGTGGGCTGGGCACAGGCGCATTCCTGCTGCTGCGCGCGTGCACTGTGATTTTGTTTTTGGGGAACGCGCGACGCTGTGTGTGGGGCAGTCTCTACGTGGACAAGAACGGCGAAGAAGACCCGTACTTGCGTCGCGGCCGCACGCTTTTCCTTGCGCCGCACCGCCTCCTGGCGCTCGAGACACTGCTCGTGTCGCACGGGTTTGCGCAGAACACGGCGATCCTCGCCAACACGTCTCGCCGCGACGGCCGCCGCTACTAGAGCACGATAGAGAAATGTACAATAAGGGAAGGAAGGAGCATGAATCAAGACTGTATCAAGATTGTACACTATTCACTCAAACTCAGCCGCGTCACCCCATCGAACTTCAGAGCTTTTGGAGACTACCGCCTTTGTGACCGTGCCGTGGATGACCGAGGCTGTCGACAGTGGTCGCTGGCGACTAGACGACTTGGGGATGCCGTACATTTGCTGGAGCTTGTCGTCAATGCGGTCCATGTAGTCGTGGACCGCCGAGTTGACCTTGTCGATCTCGTCCCCGCGGCGTCGAGTCGGACTCGACTCATGGGAGACTTCGGCATTGTGGTCACCGCGTGGTCTCTGCTTGTGGTCGTCCTCGTCAAAGACACCCGAGATGTCGAGCCGCTGCCACTCGCTGCGAAAGTGGTCGCCTGTTTTCCGTCGTGTCGGATCTAGCTGAAGAGATTCCGTGGGCTCGTCTTCGTTATCGTGATTCGTGGGCATGGACGCGGCACTCCGCATGGTGGCAATGCGGTCGGTGAGGTCCTGCAACTGGCGCTCGTACGAACTGGTCGACGACGACGATGTGGCGAGCGACTTTTCTCTAGCCTTGGTTTTCTTGGGTGGCGATTGATGGTGATAATTTCGGTCGTCTCCGTCTTGGTCGTCGGCATCGGCGTCTGTGCTCCCGTCTAACGCGTGGACTTTGGCACGCGCCACTTCGCGCTCGAGCGTCTCTTGTTGCTTGCGCAAGCGGTCGGTCGTTGCCTGGAGACTTGCTTTTTCCACGAGCTCTTGCTCGAGCTGCCACGCGACGCGCTGATGAAGCTCATGGGCTCGCTTGGTGGCTTGCTTTAGCGCGCGCACTTCTTCGGCTTGCTTGTCTAGGCCGATGCGCGACTTGTGGAGCTTTTCTTCTTCTTCGACAGACGCCGATTGTGCGATGAGCAGTGCGTGATGCAGATCGGTCTTTTCGAGTTCCAGTTCGGAAATGCGGGTTTCAAATGTCGCGAGCTCGCTCTCGAGCCGTACGATCTGGTCTTGCTGCGTAGCGATGCGTTGCTCACGGTCGCGCAGCACACGGTCTCTGTCGGTGAGCTCGGTCTGCGTAGCTGTCGCCTCTGCCCGTTGCTGCTCGTGCAGCTGCTCGATCTCTTGCTGCATCGCGTCGTTTTTCTGGACCAGCGCGTCCATGTCGTGCAGCTGCGTCGCCTGCTGGTCGAGCCGAAACTGGAAATCGTAGTTTTCCTTCTGGAGCGCGTTGCGCTGGTAGTGGAGATCCTCCAATCGCTTGCCCAGTGCGAGGATCCGCTTGCGGATCAGATCGACTGTCGACAACCGCGCGTCCTCATGGTCTGAGAAGCCACTGGGGGACGCGTCCTGCCACCGAGCGGCCTTGCGACGCTCGAGCAGTGCGCGGCAGTGGAACGCACCGGCCGTGTCTTCCACTAGCACCTCTTTGTTACTCGGATCCATCACTGCCAGCATTTCCATCAGCAGACTCCCGAACGCTGACGACGAAGACGAAGACGAAGATGACGTCGTGCTGTTCCCGTCGGAGGCAGACTCGACAGCATCACGCAGCTTCGATTGCAGATCCATCGCGCGCAGTCGATCCAGCAAGGCGCGGAGATTCAGTCGCGAGAGCACCGGCGTCGCCGGAAGCACTTTGATCATGGTCTGCGGTGGCAGGCACGACGCCGACCCGCCTGCACCAAACGACGACGACAGTGATGCGGACGTCGGCGCTTTGGTCTTCTTCTTTTTCATCGGTTTGAGCGACGTACACACGCCGTAGACGCTCTCGCCGGTGCCGGCTGCATTCCCAACAAACCCACCGCGCTGGAACCGATTGAGTGCAAACACGGCAATGACCACGCGACGGAATTTGCGGCGTCGCTGGCGGCGCTGTTGTTCGGCAAATGGTTCACTACTAGAATCAGCACCGACGCTGGTCGGCACGAGCTCGCGCAGCACGTGGCCAATGCACTCGACCTGCGCGTGGGCCATGGCATACTCGGCATTCTCTTTCATGAGCACGCGCTTTTGCAATAGCAGATCATTCACTTGGAGCACGAGGGGCGGCACGACGAGTGCAAACAGCTGTGTGATCGTTGCCAACACGGGAATGTCCGCCTCCAAGTTATGCAGTTTGGTCTCGAGCGTCTCGCTGAGAGTGTGCATCCCCGCAACGGTCTCGCGTTCGTCGTCGAGGTGCTTCTGGAGCGTGTCCCGTTCGCTCTCGACAGCGTGAAGCGAACTGGTAAAGTGCTGCTGCTTTTCGGCAATTGCTCGTGTATGCAGCGCCTCGATCTCGGCCACGACAGCTGCGTGGTCTTGTCGCTGGGCCTCGACGTCTTTCTGCAATCGCACGATGCGCTGCTGGCGGTCGTCGCTCTCGTGCATCGTGGCCTTGTAGTTGTCTGCAAGCGTCTCGACCCGTATAATCAGGTCGTGGGTCTCTCGCTCCATGACCTGAACGAGTCGCGTCACGTGGGTGACGACGTCTTCGTCTGGTTTGCTCAAGAGCAGTGGCGTGGCCTTATTAGCGTCACCGTCTTCAACGCCGTCGTCATGTTTTGGATCGGCCGAGGCAACTGCCGCAACGATACACCGTGACTTCTTGATTACGCCCTGTACGCTAGCTCCACACTTGTTCAAAGCAGCCTCGAGTCGCTCACTCTTTTCGCAGGCTTGCTGGCTCCACGCAAGCACCTCCATTTTCTCCCGGACCGTGATCTCACGCGCCTGCTCGGCCAGCAGCCGCTGATCCACCAGCTCTTGCCGCAAAATAGCGTCTTCGGACCGCAAGTGCTCGAGCTCGACGACGCGGTCGTGGGCAGCGGACAGCTTGGCGGTCTGCTGCCGCAGCTGGTGGCGTGCGCGCTGGAAATCGCCTACAAAATTCATCGCTTCGTTGCGCAGCCCACCCACTGCCCCCTGCAGAAACTGCAGCTCGGGTAGCTGGACCCACAACTCCTCGCGGCGGGTGCGAGACGCCAAGGGCGGATCTCTCGAATCACCGACCGACCGCTCGTTAGATGCGCCATCGCCTCGGCTGTCGATCGAGATCGTCGCGCGCTGGGCGTCTTCAATGTAATTTCGCAGTGCCTCGACTTCTTTGCGCAGCGCATTCGATTCGGTTGCGACTTCTTTGCGGATCTCTACGATCGAGGTGCGGGCGGCGTCCAGTTGCTGTTCGTAAGTTGAGCATTCGTCCCGCAACATGGTGATGGTCTTGGCGTCGCTTTTGTGGCGCTCCTGGAATTCCGCGCCTTTTTCCTCCTGAAACTTTTTCTCCTGCTTTTTCTCGAGTTTGTGATCCTGGAGCCGTTGCTGCAGTTGGCTAGTGTAGGTTTCCAGTTCGTGTACACGCTCCTGGAGTGTTGTGTTCGCATTTTCCAAAGTCTGCATCTCGCTCTGCAACGTGTCGCGTAGTTTTTCGAGTTTTTTGCGTTTCTCGCGCTCGCCAGTATGGGCTTTTTGGAGTGCCTCCATGCCGACCTCCATGCGCTCGACGCACTGCGTCGCTGAGGCCTCGATCGCCGCCACGTGCGTAGTCTTGTCGCTCAACTGCGTCGCCATCTCGCTGGTCTCGTGCTGCATCACCACCAGCTGCTGCTTGAGTTCGCCAACAGCTTGCTCGCCGACTGTGGTTGTGTGCTTGAGCTCTTCGATCTGGTCCTGGAGCCGCGTCTCGTGCTGCCGTGACTGCTTGAGCGATCGCTTCAAGTGCTTGTTCTCTTGCACGACCGACTCGATCTCGTTTTGTGTACGGAGCCGCAGCTGTGCGTCCTGGTCGCTGGCTTCTTGGAGCGCGGTCTGGAGCTGGTCGCGTTCGCTCTGGACCGCCTCCAGTTGCTTTTGCAACTGCTTCAGTTTGCGAATGGTCTGAGCGGCCGTTGCGAGTTCTAGTTGGTCGTGCTGCACGCGCAGACTCAGCTCTTGGACCTCTTCCTGGAGCCGCTTGCTCTCTCGCGTGTGGAGGGTCGTCTGCTCGTCGAGCACATCGTTTTGATCGCGCAGCGAGCGGTTCTCGTGGCGGAAACGGTTGTTTTCGAGTTGCAGCCGCCGCAGCAGCTCGAGCTGTTTGCGCAGCGCATCGTTGGACGACGCGTAGTGGGCTGCGCTCTCGTCCAAGCGAGGAATGCTGCCGGTGCGCGGGCGAGGGATGCCGGACGCTTTGGTGGTGTGGGTCGCGCTACGAGTAGAGTGGAGACGAGGGGCGCTGTGGGCAATGCGGGAGTGGTAACTAGCAATGCTTTTGGCTTTGCGCTGCAGGCGATCGATGGCGACGCCATCGTCGTCGTCATCATTGTCGTTGTCATTGTCGTCATCGACGTCAGCGTCGGGCCTTAGCTTGGCGGCGGCTGTTAGCCGCAACTGAAACTTTTGCTTCCGCTCCATCATCGAACTGTCATCGTCACTCTCGTCTCTCTTGCTTCGAGTCTTTTCGTGGCGTTCGTGTTCCTCGTCTTGCTTCCTTGTTGGCGAGCCCCCCAGCAGCGAATCTCGTCCGAGCGCTTCGAATAGCGATCGCTGCCGTGCATAGTGCTCGTGCTGCTGCTGTAGATTGAGCTGCAGCTTGGCTTCGACGCACTTCGTGTCGTTGGGACCAAACGAAATGGTGGACTGGTTTAGTGGCTGCGGTGTCGTGTCGCCACTGCCGCCGCCGTCGGCCACGAGGTCGTCGATGCTCAGCTGCGATTGGCGCGAGTCGGGCGACGCCGACAGGGATGCGGATGCGGGTGCGGACGGACACGTGACGTCGCCGTCTCTATCAGCGGTCGCCGCCGAGAGACCGTCGCACACAGCGTCCATGATGTCGGTGCCGCGGGTGGAAGCCAGCAATGGAGGCGTAGACTCCCTTTAAACGTAACGGTTCCCTGTGTCCTTTCATGGCCACATTTGTATCTTAAATCAGTGCATGTAAACTCCATCTTGAATCAGTGCATCAATAAATTATCCTAAATCAGTTTGTACACCACCTTAAGACAATTGAATAACGTCTCCACTGATGCGCTAGATTGCCTTGAAGTGACGGCGTGTTTTCTCGGAGACGATGTCTCACGTAGCGCGACCTGCATCGCGCTGTCGTCCTGTAGCATGCTCATTCTGTCGCTCAATACTACGAAGCCATTTTGCGCGAGTTTCCCGAGTACGTCGAGAGAAAGGGGAACGACTGGATCTTTGCCAATGCGCGCGAAAACACGCGACTGAGCAGGGCGAGCAATGCTGTTCCATGAGAGCTGCAAGCGGACAAGCCCATGTACCAGTGAATAGTCGGCGTCGCTTAGTGTTTCGGACAGACTCGACAGGCATTCGCCGCTGAAATCGCCACCGTCCAGCGACAAAATTCGGAGTGGAGACGTGCTTCTTTCAGTGAGCCACGCAAAGCTCGACAGTGCGCAGAACAAGATGTTGAGTCGATCCAGCGATGGCGATGCCTCCAACGCATTGCGTAAAAGAAGCTCATCCGATTCCTCAACGCGGTGCAAAGAGAAGAACGCGAGTCGGCCTCAGCGCGGACCCACGGTGCGGACGAGGCTCGCCACAGCGTCGACGCTGGTCGCGCCGTGAGCGACAAGTTGAGATTATTCACAGTCTTCACATTCTTCAGGGTGGCTGGGCGAACGCAATGGCTCGTCATTAAGTCGGAAAACACCGTCGTGCGGTCGGTTATCACGCGCTCGATCGCGTCTGTGTAGGTCACTCGGAAAAGCCGTGCAACGATTAGCCGATGTGTTGGAGCGGTCGCTTCATGTTTGCGTCATGTGCACAGAACAGCGCCAACGCGAGCCACTGCCAGCGCAGCTGCTGCTGGACCTCGGTTGCTGGCCTCACCTCCCCATTGTCGTGCGGCCAAAAGATCACGTCGAGTGAGTTGTCTTTCGGTCTCGCATATAGTGGCGCACACGCGTTCCCAAAAACGTCAAGTGGCTTGTCAGCCGAAGTAGGTGCGGCAGTGCATTCATCGCTGTCAATAGATCGAGCTCGAGCTCGAGACCGAGCGTCAGGAGACGAGGGACTACCGCCGTCGACGCCGGACGGTAGAACGTCGCGGTGTCGTGGCAGTTGAGCGAGAGCCGTGTCCATGCAAAGCTCACAAGCGGATTGTCCCAGTCAGAGTGTTGCTCCTGCTGGTATAGATCATATTACCACTCGACCACTGCCTCAAGACTGTTAGAAAGTCGCTCGGTGCGATCCGACTGCCGGTGCATGTCATCTGGATTCTAGAGGATCCAAAGTGGGATCCGCATCACAGCGTCTCTTTGGAACCTGGCGGCAGCAGTTGCAGCAGCGTGATCTTCACGTCGGCAAATTGTGGTGTGTGGGTTCCAGAAGCGGTCGGATTTCGGCCCTCGCGTGGAAATGCTGGACAAGCGACAGGTCACGGAACATGCGGTCCGTGACGACGATACTGAAGCGATGGGGTCAGACCACATTGGTACCGCTGTCTACAGGGAGTAGTGCGTACTCGTTCTTCCGCATCGCGCCAAGTACGAGCGTCCAGGCTGCCGCGTGGTCGCCACGCGCGAGAAGATCCAGCAACTCCATGGTCTCGAGTATCCCGATTCAAGATCCACTGGCTTTTCGTAAAAATCCGTGAACGGCGGCCACACGAGCCTGAGCGACACTGCCGTGTTATTGTCGTCGACCAGCGCATCGAGAGGCGGAGAAGCCAGCGAGAGAAAGCACCCCGAACACTCTACCCATGACGCCACGCGCGCCACCACGGCGTCTATCGTGGTCATTCTCTGAGGGTTGAGAACGATCAATTAGAGGTGAGACCAAGTTCCTACACCCTCAATCCGCAATGTTGGGATACTGTCTCCTTCAACTTAATTGCATGTTTGAGGTAACCAAGTCGGGCGGATGGACGACATCAGCAAGAAGTTGCGACTGTCGACTGTGGACACGTGGACGTTGAGTCACTCGCACATACACGAGATCTCGAAGTGGTTTATCCTTCTTCTAGAGTTGAAGTTTATTGCGTTACTATTGTAGAACAGCTATAGCTACGGACATGCATGGAACTTGCTAGCTAAATGGAGCAGAACGGGTCTGTCACCGGTGAAGATCATTGCTTAAAAGCTAGTCGAGGCCGGCCCATTCGGGTCGGCTCGTAGGATGAGAAGTTTGTAGAATGCGTCGAGCGTCCATTGCAATGGTGCCGCTGAGTCGGCCATTTTGTTGTCCGCGCGGAAATAGTGGTGCTAGTCTTCGACACTGAGACGGTCCGCGAAATCACGGCTTCAGTATTGAATAGAAATAGGATGTCGTTCTTGGGCGGCCGATGTTGATCAAGCTACCTGATGAGGAGGAGGCTCTCGCCGACTACGTCTAGCGGCCGCCGGTTGTTTTCGGTGACTGCGGTGAGTCCGGTGACAAGCCCGAGATACTCGGTTTGACTGTTTGTCGAGAAGTGATTCATCCACGTATGCAAGACGCAGCGCAACCGTCTCACATGCCGTCCTCTTCGTCGCCGTCGCCCCTGAACAGCTGAATACGTCGCTCGGCCGTGCGCACCCCATACTGAAACACACTGGCGACACAGCCGCTGTCCAACTGACCGATGGGATGCAGCGGCTGCTGCGACTGATACTGCTGCACGACACTGAGGAACGCCAGCTTTGCAGCAAGCGGCAGCGTCTCGACTACCACCTCTACTTGTCGAACCGCATCGAAGCGTGATTTGTTGGCCTTTAAGATGGCGTCCTTCATTCCAAGCGCGACCGAATACAAGCGGCGGATTGTGGCCAGCATCTCGACCGCCGCATCCACGGCATCGCGCGAGAGGGGTTGCTCTGGACAATAATACGTGAACCGCTGCAGCGTCTGGGCAAGTGGCGAGGTCTGGTCGTGGAGGAGCTGGAAGAACGCGACCATGGCAGACATGGGCACGCAGGTCCGAATGAGAGAAAGTTCACAAAGGCGTAGCGTTGCCAGCGAGGCGAGCGAGCCCGGCGTGGTGTCTTGCATCGCTAGTGTCTCGATGGCCGGGCAAGCCGCCACGACCGCGTGCAAGTCGTCGTCGAGCGCGATGCTGTCGTCCACCCCAAAATATTCGCCGTACCAATGCAGCGAGCGCAGCTGATGACCCACGAGGTGAACAAAGCGGCCGGTGATGCCATTCTCCTCGACGTCGTTGTGGATCACAAGCGATGTCAATTGACTCTCGAGAGGCGCATCCCCCGTTGGTCGGTGGTCGTAAAACGACGCGACGCTGGCCAGGGCCGTGGCGCCGACCGCATGGCCTGGCACAATGAATTCAATCTTCTGGGTCGCGTCGAGAATCTGGACGACGGGAAATTGCCAGTCGCTGGGGATGTTGAGCTGTTTCAGCGTCTGAAAAACGCTTTTGCTCGCTTTGTCTTGCTCTTTTCCGTCGGGATGGCACTCGACCAGCACTTCTGGTTTCACGGTGATCATCTTTATAGGAGATGTCGCCTTGGTCTCACAAGAGGAGGAGGGCGTAGGAATCAGACGCGACGGCACTGGATCCGCGAGCACAGTCTCCAGAGCATCCAGCTCTTGCTGGGTCATGCGAAACCGCTGGATCTCGAGGCTACGCAGCGATGGTGAGCGCGCGAGCTGCTGATACAGTGCGGGGTTACTATAGTCGGTCGGCTCGATACACACCTTGGTTACGCTGGACGAGTCCGCTACGGCCGACCAGAGCTCGTACGAGTTGGCAATCCACTTGCTGTCAAGTGTATGGAGAGCGTCCGGAATTACTTTGGGATCGGCTGGGTTCTGGGTGAGGACAGGAAAGATATTCGCGCGCTCCCAATGCTTCCACTCGATCGTGTCCGGAATGAATCCCCCGGTGACGCCGTGCCGCAGTTCGATCGTGATGGGTACTCCTCGAGATAGCAGTTCGCGTAGCTCGGCGTGGACGTCTGCCGTATGCCTGATATAGACGTGGAGCGCGACGCCGTCCAAGCGAAACGGTGAGGCGGCGTCTTCGTCAAACTGCTGTTTAAAGGCCCGGACGGCTACTAGAGCGTCCTGGAGATAGGACCGCAATTGGTCAGGGGTGTCCGGCATCGGTGGCTGGAACTGGATGTGGGTCGGAATTTGAAAGCCCCGCAGCCGTTTCTCCGGATCTTCCTTTTCGAAAATCCGCTGCTTGGCCGCCTTGGCATACGCCTTGTAGTCTGAACTCTCGGTATCCGCATCCAGCAGCATTTTGTGGAGATGCTGGACAGCGTCTAGCTTGTCGTCGTTCGATTGCATCATCTGGCAGAGGGCAAAGTCATCGTGGGCACGAGCTCAAGCGGGTCGTACCGAGTCGGATTGTACTTCCGAAACCACGGTCGCGACCACGTGGAGGCAGACGACCACGTCGCTGGGTCGAGGTGCAGCATATAGGCCACGAGCTCGGTCGCGAACAGCAGTTTCCGCCTAGACGTGTCGTCAGTGGGCGTCTCGACCCACGGCAAATGCACAAGGAACGTCCCAAACCGTGGGGCGGCGACGGTCGATGTGGAAGCATCCACGTACTTGAGGCTCTGGAACCAGCGCTCGACATAGTCGGCCATAAACGCCCAGCGTGTGGACGTGGGAGAACCTTCCGCCTCCGCCCGGTACGCCATCAGCCGCGTCGCGTTCACTAGTCGGTGGTACCTTGTTGGTGTGCAAATGAGACTGCGCCTGGTTTACAGCTAGGACCAAAACATTTCCTCGCGATTGTGCCTCTCTGTGACATGGCTACATCTCCCTGAATCCATGAAATCACACACGCAATGTATGAATGCACTCAAGGCGGTGCCTCGCCTGCTTGAACCAGGCCACAGCTGCTTCCGTTGTGGTAGACGTCATTTTTTGCTGCATGTGGGTCGTTCACAGATCTAGTCGTCACGTGCTTGCTATCGTCTCGTAACAGATTATTTTCAACAATCAGTATAAGTGTAAGTACTTGAAATATTCGTTTACACGTCGCGCCCCGAAACGGCAAGCCGCGCGAGGTCGCGAGGCGTCTCGGTCTCTGGATGCACCGTGCACACTCGGATCTCGTTTGCCCCAACACTCCAATAGACGGTATCGAATCCTGATCATGATGATGACAGTGAAGGCTACTTTACTGTATCGAAGCGGCGATGAGCTCCATCGCTTCGCTCGACCCCATCAAGTCGCCACAGTCGCGTGCAGCGTTGCATCCACCTAAAGCGATTGTGCAGGTCTCTGGGGATGGCAGCATGTTAATCTCTAGCGCTAGCGCCGCGTGCGACAGTGGTGGCGCGAGCAATGGCGCTGCCACGACGTCTTTAGGTTCTTTTTCGAATCGAATCCGATCACTGAAAATTTTGAACCATACAAAAGAACGAACACACCGTAATTTATCAGCAGAGCCCGTGTAAATTACGTTTACGAGCAAGCACCATCCGTGGACTTAAATGTTGCTTGAATGACCCCATGAACACCGTACCCCAGCCGCCACGGGTTACGTTTTCCTTTTTTTCTGGCTGCCGGCGAAAGCAACCCATACGAAACCTCGCTGAACGAAGATCACCATGGCCCAGGTTTGTGTCCATTCCTTCTTGGCGACTCGAAGCATAACCCTCCACCAACGATGCGTCCACGTGGAATAACATACAGGACGCTACTGTCGAACAGCTCCACAGCGAACTCGCGGTACGTGTACTCTCTAGCGTATCCATCTCCAACGCCACAACACGGATATGTAACTTGTTCTCCTATTCGCAGAATGTGCTCAGCCGTCTGACCAAGGCCGAGCAGCAGCTCGCGCAGGCGCCACCCGCCGACGGACCTGTGGGCGGTGTCGAGCTGCGCGCGTACCAGCTAGAGATGCTGGGGAAGCTCCGCGCCGTGCGCGCGACGCTCGAGGCCGAAGGCGCGACGGTCGGAACGCTTACGCGGGAACGCGACGACGCCCGCGCCGAACGCGACGCGCTGGCCAAGCAAGTCGCCAAGCTCAACTACCGCGTCGAGCACCTCAAGAAGCACGTGCAAGTGTAGCGAGCATGCGTAACCCCGTACTCCATGTGAGGAGTGCAAGAAGAAGAATATACGTAATTAGAGGGAGGTTACAATAGATGGGGCAAGGAGCATTGTCGATCTAGGGACACAATTGAGATGGTAGGGTACAGCGTTGACTCTCTGTAAGTGTAGTCGGATAGTAGATTTGCCAACAAGTTGCGGTCATCGTGACCACGGTCCACAATGGGCAACTTTCGCGGGCCGCAATGTGGCCATGTGTGTGGCCGCATGAGTTCGGCCAAGGCATGGACGAGCGCTGTGACGGGCGATTCTATAACCGCGCGGTCGCGTTGGTGGTTGTGCTTTTTTGATGTGTGGGAGAGCCGCGTTGGCTTGGTTTGGACGCGGGAGAATGGAAATTTCCGATCCACGCACACTCCCCATCCGCACATTGTTGTGGGCCACACGCTCGTCCGCAGCAGGCAGCGTTCGACCATGAGGTCCGCTCAAAAGCAGACCACGATTGCGGTGATATCATCGATAACGTCTTCTTCCTTGCTCCAGCGATCAGTGGCCTCGGCCACAAGGGCATTGCACGCCTCCTGCGGCGTCATCTTCATTTCGATGAGGCACTTGGCAACCAGCGCGACGCACTCGTCCGAGGTCATAAACTCCCACACGCCGTCGCTCGCAAGCACAATAAAGCTCGGGTGCGCAACGTCGCTGTGGACGATCTTGTCACCAACGTAGACCACCTCAGGGTCGTTGGTCACACCAATCGATGTCGCGATCGCGTCGCCAAAGCTGCGCGACATGGCGAGTCCAGGCATGTCCACATCCTGAAGCCACACGCGGAACGTGCCCCACTCGTACACGCGACCGTTGTGAGATTCGATCCGCTGGCGTTCGTCCGGTACGTCGGGCTTGTGGTCGCGGGTCTCGTGGCGCACAATATATCGATTCTCGCTGGACGCATACGTGGCCACGACCGCGCGGCTGTCGCCAATGTTGGCCACAAACACATCGCGGTCGCAAACGAGGACTGCTACAGCCGTCGTACCGCTCACACTGACATCCAGCGCGGAAGGTGGCGCGGCCCTGGCCACAAGTGCATCGGCCACACTGCGCGCGGCGCGGTGGAACACCTCGCCCATGATGTCGTTGCCCACTGACGCGCGGCGCTTGGGTTCGTTCTTGGATCCGATCACAACGTCGCGATACGCGGTCGCGACGTGCTGGTGGTAGAGCTCGCGCACGCAGTGGCTCACGTGCGCACCGTGCGGTCCGTGGCCGTCAAAGACCGAGAAGAGCGTCACAAGCGGCTCGTTGGCGAGGCGGTCGGCCACACAGAAGCTGTCCTGGTTCTCCTTGCGGCGATGCATCATGTCACATCCGGCACGCGTATGGGCACCCCACGTAAGCCGGCCGTTGGCGGACGCGTACCCGCCGTCCACTGCGCCGGTCCACTTGGGGGATGCGAGCGCGGCCTCGTCCAACGCGACGCCGGGCACACCACCACCGTAATAGACATGCGGATCACTGCGTGTGGACGGCCGTGCGGCTGCGGGCTTGGTTGTGGACGAAGAGTTCTGTCGCAGCGGATCTAATAGCAGGAATTGCGTTGCCGTGCGCGACAGTCGCTTCGGCATGGACGTCGCCGTGAGCCGCTGATGCTGTTTGAGGTCGTCTTCCAGCAGCGCATCATCTGAGAACAGAACAGTAGAAAAGGTTACACCTTCCGTGCATGAAAAAAACACGTTCAAAGCCAAATCCAATTCACGCACCGTCTTCGTCCGTAGAACACACTTTGGTGAGAATGCAGCCCATGGCGTCGATAGCGTGGTCGCTCGACGCTTCACCCGTGTGCTGCTGATTGGTGCTGTCGCCGGCGTTCTCGTTGGGTCTCGTAGACGCTTTGTTTTCGACCGCGTCTAACGGTGACGGAGGATAGACTGTGGCTGTGGATGTGGTAACGCGTGGGGTCCGTGGTCGGATCAGACGACGTCTAGGCTGCGCGGACGCCACGGGCGCACGCGTGGGCGTATGGAGGGTGCTCTCACGAATGGTGGCGGACTGGGTGTCAGAAACGCGCCTCAGGACCTCCTGGGCACAGCTCCGTTGCAGTTGGGATGCCGCGTTTAGACCTCGCGCCTGAGTCTCCGTTTTGGCGTCGACGTTGACGTTAGTGCCCTCTCGATCAGAGCACAAAGGCGATTACCCGATTGAGCAGACGGTTCCACAAGACCCTAAAAATGGCTCTCTAACGCCAGCTGCGAAGTCACTCTTTTGAAACAATGATTTTCTTGAGTTCAAAGACTCGGTGCGTCTCAGAAGAGTGACATGCGAAATGATGGGACCTTCCGGTTGGACGAATGCCGCAAGGTGGTCTGTCGGAAGCGCGACATATGCGCATGGTGGATGCTGTGGCGGATACGATTGGAAATCAGCCAACGACGGAAGTCTCAATAATGTGGGTACAATATCAGGGAGACACGTAGATCACAAGAATAAAAAATGTTCAGAATCGGAGGATCAAAAATAGTGACATTGGTTACATTCCACTAGACTTGGAATGAGACGGGATTCGGCGGAACATTCTCCATGCGCAGCTCCAGCTCTCGAGTCATTTCCTGTACTGTGTGATAGAATTTTTTTGCGGCAAGTCTCTTTGTGTGATCGATGCGATCTGTCTGAGTATTTCTACGATGCCACGGAGTTGCAGCGGACAGTCAAAGAGTACGCGC
>JAADVD010000396.1:0-27067 GCA_023334535.1 Pythium vanterpoolii
GATCAACGAACATAACCGAAACACCCTGTAGGACCCAAAATTAGCTATAGAATCCCGTCATTTTCTTCTCTCGATTCGTGACACAACATGGACCTACAGAGCTTCTAACTGCCGAAGATTCCCAGATCATGTCGTAATTCATATGATCTCGGTCAAACCGGCCTAAAACACTTCAGTATCCCAGAATAGATTTGGGAAACACGATCTGGAATCCTGATCTGGTAACCGGTTACGTACATTCGGGTACAAAGATACTTCGACGCGTTCCCGGTTACCCAATAACCGAAACGGTAACTTCTGTTTCGTCCCCGACTGTAACTACGATACCCGTAACCAAAATGGAAAGGTTACTGACCATTCGAGTAATAACCACACGCAGATTCTTCTGGCGTAGTGGTTGCCATACCCTCCTGAGTCTTCTTTTCGATCCAGCACCGCCAACTTCCACATCCGCGACATGCCCATTGTGCAAACACCGCACTGCCGCCCCCATTAGGCATCCGGATACGATCGTCATTTCCACATTTCCTCGTTTTCTCTGTCGTCCACCGTCATGTTTGCGACCCGCCGCCTCCTCTTATTCCGGCCGTCGGCCGCACGCGCATTCGCGTCCTCGTCATCTTCTTCAGCGACCGCGCTTGCGTCGCTCGCCGGCGGCAACTTTCTCTCGACGGCGCAACTCTCGAGCGGCGAGTTCCAGGGGCTCGTGGACCAAGCGATCGCCTATAAAACGCTTTACTCGAACCCCGCGACCAAAGCCACCGCGCCCAAACCGCTGGCCGGTGAGATTTGCTCCATGATTTTCCAGAAACGCAGCACGCGCACGCGCATTTCGAGCGAAGTCGGCATGCATTTGCTCGGCGGCAAGGCGCTCTTTCTGTCGTCGGACGATATCCAATTGGGCGTGAACGAGTCGCTGAGGGACACGGCGCTTGTCCTGTCGCGGTTCAACTCGGTCATCCTCGCACGCGTGTACGCCCAAGCCGACATTGACGAGCTGGCGTCGCTCGCCACTGTGCCGGTGATCAATGCGCTATCGGACAAGTACCACCCGCTCCAAGCACTGGCTGACTACATGACAGTGAAGCAACACTTTGGGCGGCTCGAGAACCTCACGTTTGCGTGGGTCGGCGACGGCAATAATGTGCTCCACGACTATATGCTGGCGGCCCCCAAGGTCGGTGCGCACCTTCGCATTGCGACGCCCACTGGGTACGAACCGGACGCGGATGTGATCGCCGAGACCCAACGCCTCGCCCTGGTATGTGTGGAATGACGGAGTCCTGAATGGCGGTGCTTCACTGACAAGACTTTTGTGTGATAACCTAGGAACACGGCACGACGGTGGTCTTGACGACTGACCCTTCGGAAGCCGTGAAAGGCGCGAACGTTGTGGCGACCGACACGTGGATTAGTATGGGCCAAGAGGACGAAAAGAACGCGCGGCTCAAGAGCTTTGAAGGGTACCAAGTGACCCAGCAGATGCTCAAACGCGCGGCATCGGACCACATTTTCCTGCACTGCCTCCCGCGCCACAGTGAAGAAGTAGACGACGATGTGTTTTACTCAGACAAGTCGCTTGTGTTTGACGAGGCCGAGAACCGACTCTGGACGGTCATGGCCGTCTACGCGGCGCTGCTGGGCAAGTTTTAACAGAGCCACAGCGGAGTGATCCCGAGCCGACAGGAATTTCTCAATTCGAAAATATCGAAGTTTACCTTTCTCTCTTGCGTAGACTGATGGAGGGTTGTGTTGAGACAGGAACAGAGGTCACTTAAGACTGCACGTCGTTTGAAAAGGTGCGGTTGTGAACAAAGAGGAAAAGGCGTTGTGAAAGGTCGGGTGTTTCGGGCAGGTTAGTGAGGTGTGTTTGTGGTTAAAGTGGCACCTACAGAACGGTGATCTTAAAAGCTCCAAAGGTTTTACTCTCTCTCTCAGTCGCCAACTGCTTCAACGAGTGGGGAAGCGAAAAGCGCAAGGAGAAGCAAGAGCGTAAGTACCTCAGGAAGTCAAGTCGACGCGAGAAGAGGAAGAATAAAAAGAGAGAAAAGAAGAGGACGCTGTCGCCATGGCGGACGAGGTTGGTGCAGCCAAAAAAGAGCCGAACCCGGCGCAGTTCATTGAGCGCCGCGTGGCGACGACGTACATGGGCTTGCCAGCCGCCAAGTTTACGGCGAAATACGCGACCGAGGCGAACGAAGCGTGCATCAAAGAGTTTCTCGAGAACGAAGACGTCATGACGCTGCTGTTTGCCGGCGACAACATCGTTGCGTACATTAAGATGCCGCCGTCGCTGCCGCGTGGCAAGTCGGTTTGCTTTACCAAGTACCACAAGACGGCAATCACGGGGAAGAACGTCTACACCGACATTATGATGAACGAACTTACCAGCTCAAGCATCGAGTATCTGGAAAAGCTCATTTCGGAGATTTACTTGCCACTGTTCTCGAACCCTGCAAACCAAGAAGGATGGGGCGAAGTCGCGTCCAAGGAGATTGTCGACAAGTTTCACTCGTACATGGCGTCAGTCTCGATCATCAGCGGTGCGACCAAAGGCGAGACGTGTCTGCCCCTGCCACCGGTGGACGGCAATGCGACGAACTTGAGCAACAAAATTTCGCTGCTCGAAGGCTCGATTGTGACTTGGACCAAGCAGATCAAGAACGTACTGAAGCAAGACCCCGAGGACTTGCTCAAGCAAGGGCTCCATCCAACACCCGATGCCGAGATTGAATTTTGGAAACTCAAGGCCGCGAACTTGAATTCGATCTTTGAGCAGCTCCAATCCAAAAAAGTACGTAAGATCTTGACAGCTCTCGATCGCTCCAAATCGACGTATTGTACGACGTTTGCACGTTTGTGCAAAGAGGTGTTCACGGCCCGGATCGAAGCGAATGACAATATGAAGTATCTACGGACATTGGAAGAATGGTTTATCCGCCTGAACAACGACGAAGACTTTCCGAGTCTCACGGAGTTGTTCAAGCCCATGCTCCACATCATTTTGCTGATCTGGAAAAACTCCAAGCACTACAACACGCCCGCGCGCTTGGTCGTGCTTATGCGCGAGATCTGCAACTCGCTGATCAACCAAGCGAGAAAGTACCTCAGTGGCGAGCTGATTTTCGCACTAATTGACCAAGACGAAGCCGGCCAGGCGGTCGAGCAGCTCAAGACCACGCTCCAAGTATGCAGTGCGTTCAAGTCGACGTATTTCGACTACAAGACCACGGCGAACGCCGAGTGTCCGTCTAACCCGTGGCGGATTCAGGGCAACGCGTTGTTTGTGCGACTCGATTCGTTCTTGGAGCGATGCCATGACATCTTGGATCTTACCCAGACGATCGTGCAGTTTAGCAAGCTTTCCAAGATCGAAGTCGGCGGGACCAAGGGCAAGACGCTCACGCTCAGTGTGCAGCAGATCCACACGGATTTTACCGAAGCCGTGAATGCGTTCAAGCGGGTCTCGGGCGACATAATGGACGTTGGCGCCTCCAAGTTTGACGACAATTTCTACGAGTTTCGCTGCAAAATCAAAGAGCTCGAGCGACGCTTGGGGTCCGTGCTCACACAAGGCTTTGACGACTGCTCGACGATCTACGGTCGCTTCAAGTTGCTCGACTCGTTTGAAGGACTCCTCAACCGTCCGATCATTCAAGACGAGCTCGAGAAGAAGCACGTTGCGCTTGTGCAGAGCTACGGACAAGACCTCAAGCTCGTCCAAGAGCTGTTTCTCCACAGCCGCGACGCACCGCCGATCAGCTGGAACTTGCCGCCAGTCGCCGGTTCGCTGAGCTGGTGCCGTGGGCTCATGGAACGCATCGAACATCCCATGAAAAAGCTTAAGGAACTCAACCAGAACGTCATGGAACGCGAAGAAGCCAAGGAAGTATACAAGGTCTATGGCACGATCATTGCGTCGTTGCAAGAATACGAGAATCAAAAGGTCGAAGAGTGGAGTCGCGATGTCGAAGGCTCATCACAGGCCAAGCTTAAGAACCCAATCTTGGTGCGTCACCCGCAGACGCGCTGTCTGCGGGTCAACTTTGACCCAGCGTTGGAAAAGCTACTCCGCGAGATCAAATACTTGCGGCTGTTGACCATTGATGTACCGCAGTCGGCGCTCCAGATTTCGTCCAAGGAAGAGACCTATCGCAAGTACCGGGGTGAGTTGTCGCGCATCGTTGAGCCGTACAACGCCATGATCGAAGGTCTCCATCCTCTCGAAGAGCCGCTGGTGCGACGCCACATTACCAATATTGATGCGTGTGTTGGCCGGGGCATCGATGAGCTCAATTGGAAGAGCCAGAGCATCGAAACGTTCATTGACGAGTGCCGCAAGGCCGTCGAAGGCGCGAACGAAATCGTCACGAACCTTAAGGAGAACCTCAACACGATCCAGGAGACGCTTAGCGCCTGGAACGCGCCGCTTCTCGAGCGCCAGGCCAAGCCTGTCGCTGTCAGCGAGCACGAAAAACTCCACAAGAGCTACATTATCCAGCGCACGCTTAAGATCCGCGAAGGCGCGGCCGAGATCCATCGCCGCCTGAAGCAGTCGAATCACGGTATTGTCGGCGTCAACTCGGCACAGTGGAAAGCGTATGTCGACTATGTCAACAACATCGTCGTCACGGGCGTCGCGCGCGTGATCTGTTCGTCGCTCGAGTTCTTGGCGAAGCAGTTGGACCCGAACGCCGTGGCAAATGCGGCAGCCGCGGCGGCGGCAGCAGCTGCAGCTGCGGCAGAAGGAGGTAGTAGTGTTAGTGGTAACAGCTCTGGCGGTTCGGGTGGTAAACCGAAGAAGGACGCCGAGCGGCTACCGATGCTCGAGATTAAGCTTGATCTGATTGCAAACCGCGTGCAGTTTAACCCAAACATCGGTGAGAACAATGGCAAAGGACTTCGTGACACGATCCAGATGTGGATCAATTCGTTTTTCAACATTGCGACCGCGGTTAAGCGCTTGGACTCGGACGGCGGCGGGACATACTTGAAAGAGATGCACACGGATATGATGATCTGCATGCATCTCGCGACTATTAGCGACTATTTGCAAGAAAACGAAGACATGCTCACGGCGTTCAAGCTCAAGTACGACCAATTTGGGTACCTCTGGGAGTCGGATATGGCCGCCCACTTTCAAGACTTTCTAGCAAGTGGCGCCAAGTTCACGAGTGCGAGCGGTGCCGACATGCTCGACTTGGACAAGTTCAATCTAGAGATAACCAAGTACGAACAAGTCGCGGGCGAGATTGAGGCGTTGACGACGCCGACGGACGTTGGCTGGCTGCGTGTCAACTCGCAGCCGATCAAGACAGCGATGCTTACGTGGGTCAGCAAGTGGATTTATCAGTACACGACGTACTTGCACGAGCACGTCGTCAACAAACTGCGTGGTCTTCATGGGTTCATGGACACGGTCGTCAGAGGCCTCGACGAACAAGTCGTCGAGAAAAACAAAGAAGCGCTCATGCGTGTGATGACCCACATTCGCGACGTGCGCAAGCAAATGGACTCGACGAATGAAATTTTTGATCCGCTGCGCGAAGCCGTGCACTTGCTCAAGGCACACGGCATCAATGTTGACGAGACCAAAATCGCCGACCACGCGATCCAAGATTACTTGGAAGCAGCACCGATGCAGTGGGAAGGGATTGTCAACAAGACGTTTAAGAAGAAAGAAGAGATCATGCCATTGCAGATGCAAGAAGTCGAGTCGATCAAAGAAGATCTCGAAGCGTTTTACTTGGAAATGCGCAAGTTCCGGAACGAATTCCGCGCCAACGCACCGTTCAGTTTCCAAGGTGTTCCTGAGGATGCGTACACGCAGATGAACCAATTTGCCAGTGCGCTCCACGAAAAGATGAAGCAAGCCAAGCAGTTTAACGAGCTGGAAGAGCTGTTTGAACTACAAGTCTCCAAGTATCAAGAGACGGCCGATACGCTCTACGAGTTGCAGCAGCTCAAAAAGTGTTGGGATCTTAAAGACCTCGTATTGCAGACTTTTGACGATTGGAAGACAACGCTATGGGCCAAGATCCAGACCGATACGTTTGAGACATACACGCGTGCGTTTCTCAAACAGCTCAAGATGGAGGCCACGGAACACCAGCTGTTAAAGGGCTGGCAAGTCTACAAAGATACCGAACAGCTTGTCAAGAACATGACGGCCGTACTGCCGCTAATCAACGACTTGCATTCCGAGGCGATGCAGGACCGCCACTGGAAGGCGCTGTCGACGATCTGCCACGTGAAAGCCATTGAGCCGAAAGACCCCAAATTCTGCTTTGCCGATTTGCTCAAGCTGCAGCTCCACACCCACGTCGATGACGTCGGCGAAATCGTTGAGACGGCTAACAAGGAGCAGAAAATCGAGAAGAAGCTTACGATGATTGAGGAATTGTGGAAGCGACTGACACTCGAGTACGTGCCTCACAAAGACTCGGGCACATTTGTGGTCAAGCCGTCGGAAGAAGTCGTCGAGTCGCTCGAGAGCAATCAATTGGAATTGCAGACCATGGTCGGCATGGGCAAGTTTGTCGAGTTTTTCAAAGACCGCGTGCTCGCGTCGCAAAAGACGCTGGGCCACGTCGAAGAAGTACTGAAAGAATGGGTCTCCGTGTCCAAGCAGTGGGCATCCCTCGAGAGTATTTTCTTGAGCTCGCCAGATATCCGAAACCAACTTCCAGACGACACCCGCACGTTTGAATCGATCGATTCCAACTTCAAAGACCTCATGAAGAACGCGGTGCTCGAGCCCAGTGTCGTGATGGCGTGTTCCGTGGACAACCGCTTGGAATCCCTCAAGGAGATGACGACGATGCTGGAAAAGTGCCAAAAATCGCTGAACGAATACCTCGACAAAAAGAAGAAGATTTTCCCAAGGTTCTACTTTGTGTCGAACGTCGCGCTGCTCGAGATTCTTTCAAACGGCAACAACCCCAAGAAAATCATGCCGTTCTTGGGAGACTGCTACGATTCACTGTGTAACCTCGTCTTTGACGAAGGCTCGGCCACGACAGCCCACACGATGATCGCGAAAGACCGCGAGACCGTGCGGTTGCCGACGCAGTTTGTCATGACCGGCGCTGTCGAGTGCTGGCTCAACGATCTCACCGAAGCCATGCGGTACTGTATCCGCAAAGAGATGCACGATTCGATCGAGACGGCCGCGAACTGGGACGTCGAGAAGCCGCGTCATCAGTGGCTTTTTGATTACCCGGCGCAGGTGGTGTTGAACGCAACGCAAATCTATTGGACGGAAGAGACCGAGCTTGCACTGGAAGAGTACGAGAATGGTCAAGAAGACTCTGTCAAGCGATACTTGCAGGTCTGCAATGCGCGACTCGAGCAGCTAATCAATCTTGTGCTCGGCGAGCTGTCGTCGGCCGATCGCTGCAAGATCATTGCGTTGATTACGCTCGATGTCCATTCGCGGGACGTCGTCAAAAAACTCGTAGACGAAAAAGTCGAAGGACCGCTGAGTTTTTTGTGGCAGCAGCAGCTGCGTTTCATCTGGCGCCAAGAGAACTATGACGTGGATATTCGCATCACCGATTTCCGGTCAAAGTATTCGTACGAGTGGATTGGCAACACTGGCCGCTTGGTGATCACGCCGCTGACGGACCGCTGTTATATCACGCTGACCATGGCGCTGCGGTTGTTCCTTGGTGGCGCGCCGGCTGGTCCCGCTGGGACAGGCAAGACCGAGACCACGAAAGATCTCGCTCGTGCCATGGCATTGTGTTGCTACGTGTTCAACTGCTCAGACCAAATGAACTACCAGACTATGGCCGACATTTTTCGCGGCCTGTGTCAAACAGGCACATGGGGCTGCTTTGACGAGTTCAACCGGATCAATATCGAAGTGCTCAGCGTGGTTGCGACGCAGGTCAAGTGCGTGCAAGACGCGATTGTCTACAATGCGATCCCGTCGAACCGCGAGCAAAAGTACCAGCATCTCCCGGCTGGTACGCCACCTGTAGTCGTCGGCGAGTTTGAGTTCATGGGCGCGTCGGACCGCATCACGCTGATCCCAACGTGCGGGTTCTTCATCACAATGAACCCGGGGTACGCCGGTCGCACGGAACTCCCCGAGAACCTCAAGGTGCTTTTCCGGTCGTGCGCGATGATCCGTCCCGACTTGCGGCCCATCTGCGAGAACATGCTCATGTCCGAAGGCTTCCAAACAGCCCGCACGCTCGCGATCAAGTTTGTGACGCTGTACCAGCTCAGCTCCGAATTGCTGTCCAAGCAGTTTCACTACGATTGGGGCCTTCGGGCCGTCAAGTCGGTGCTTCGCGTCGCTGGGATCCTCAAGCGCGCCGAGCCTGAGGTCGAAGAAGACAAGATCCTCATGCGTGCCCTGCGTGACTTCAACACGCCCAAGATCCCACACAACGACACGCCGATTTTCCTGCGGCTCATTGCCGACTTGTTTATTGGCGTCGAAGTGCCGTCCAAGGTCAACGCGAGTCTGCGCGAAAAGTGTGTCGTCGTGTGCAAGAACAACAACCTGCAGCACGACGATGCGTTCATTCTCAAAGTGTGTCAGCTCCAAGAACTCATTGACGTGCGCCACTCGGTTATGCTGCTCGGGCCAGCCGGTTGCGCCAAAACCACGACGTGGCAGGCATTGGGTAAGTGCTGGAATCTAGGGAAAGAGAAAAAGATCTGCGTCTACGAGACGCTCAACCCCAAGGCCGTGACGAGCGACGAACTGTACGGGTACATGACGCTGTCAAAAGACTGGAAAGACGGCGTCTTGTCGATCATCATGCGTGGCATGTCCAAGAACTATGCCGAACAGGGATTTTACGAATCGCAGAGTTACAAGTGGGTTGTCCTGGATGGCGATATCGACGCGGTGTGGATCGAGTCAATGAATACAGTCATGGACGACAACAAGGTCTTGACGCTCGTGTCGAATGAGCGGATCCCACTGAGCGACGCGATGCGAATGGTCTTTGAGATCAACTCGCTCAAGAACGCGACGCCGGCGACGGTCTCCCGTGCGGGTATTCTCTATATCAACGAAACTGACATTGGCTGGCGGCCGTTCATGGAGTCGTGGGTTGCGCAGCGCGAAGAAGAAGTAGAGCGCACGTATTTGCCGAGTCTGTTTGATCGATACATTGATACCACCTACGATCTCATGCGCAAGGGCTACAAGCAAGTCGCGCCAGTGCGACTGATAAACCAGGTCTCGACGGTCTGCTACTTGCTCGAAGGCCTCTTGGGCAATGTCCCGCCCGAGAAAAAGTCCCAGGAAGTCGTCGAGTCAATCTTTGTGTTTTGTGCAACGTGGGCCTTTGGCGGCCCGCTGATCGTCGACAAAAGTGTCGACTACCGCAAGAACTTCCACGAGATGTGGACCACCGCGTTTCCAAACATCAAGTACCCCAAGGAAGGGCTCTGCTTCGACTACTTCTACAATCTGGAGAGTAACGAGTTTGAGAGCTGGAGTACCAAGGTGCCCAAGTACGTACCTGGCATGATTGGCAATGGCCCCGCCGATACGCCGTTCAACTCGATTATCATCAGCACCATAGACTCGGTGCGGCTGCGATTCCTGGTCGAGACCCTGGTCAGGCGCGCGCGGCCGGCGATCCTCGTGGGCGGCAGCGGCACGGGCAAGACCACGATCCTCAAGAATTTCCTACGCGAGCTCGATGACGACATGCTGTTTTCGATGATCAACATGAACTACTACACGGACTCTTTTAAGCTCCAGCAGCAGCTCGAGTCGGTCATTGACAAGCGCTCGGGCCGCATGTTTGGTCCGCCGGCGACCAAAAAGCTCATCTACTTTATCGACGATTTGAATCTGCCATATATTGAGACCTACGGTACGCAGAACGCACTGGCGTTGATGCGGCAACACATGGACTACCGCACATTCTTCGACCGTACCGACCTCGGCTTTCGCAAGGAGATTGTCGACGTGCAGTACCTCTCAGCCATGAATCCGACCGCTGGGTCGTTTATCATTGACGAGCGGCTGCAGCGGCACTATGCGCTCTTTGCGTGCATGATGCCGGGCAAGGACGACCTCAAGACCATTTACAATCAGATCTTGCGGGGCCATTACCAGAACGCTGGCTTTGCGTCAAACGTCGCGCAGTCGTGCGACGCGCTCGTGAATGCGTCGATCTTGCTCCACGAAGAAATGGTCGCGCGGTTCTTGCCCAGCGCCACCAAGTTTGTGTACAATTGGAACATGCGCGAGCTCTCGAATATCTTCCAAGGACTCACGCGGTCGAAAGGCGAGTTCTTCCCGACGGTCTTGTCGATCGCCAAGCTCTGGACCCACGAAGCCACGCGTGTGTTTTGCGACCGCTTGATCAACGACGACGACATTGCCAAGTTCAACGACCGCCTGCGTGACGTGGTCAAGAAGACGCTGCCGGACGTAGACCAAGTCGCACTGTTTAACGACCAGCCACCGACAGACGACGGTGGTAGCCATGGTGTCAACATCTTTACGACCTTTGCCACAACGCTCGCAGGTGCTGAAGCGCCGTACGTTGCGGTCGCGTCCATGAAGACCCTTAACAAAGTGCTGGTCGAGCAGCTCGACGACTACAACTCCAAGTACTCGATGATGAACTTGGAATTGTTTGACAATGCGATGGAGCACGTGACCCGCATCTGTCGCATCATTGGCAATCCAGGCGGCAACGCCATGCTCATTGGCGTCGGCGGCAGTGGCAAGCAGTCGCTCTCGCGGTTGGCGTCCCACATCTGCGGCTTTGAGGTGCGGCAGTTGTCGGTCACTTCGAATTTCCGGATTGAAGATCTGAAAGAAAACCTTCAGGAAATGTTCAAGATTGCCGGCATCCAGGGTTTGCCGCTGGTGTTCATGATCACTGATTCGCAGATCGTGAACGAACGGTTTTTGGTCTACATCAACGACATGCTCAGCTCAGGCTGGATCCCGGATCTATTCCCGAAGGAAGACGTCGACGGATTGCTCGGGGCCTTGCGGAATGAAGCCAAAGCCAATGGAGTGCCCGACAATACGGACGCACTCATGGACTTTTTGCTCTTGCGGATTCGGATCAATTTCCGGATCATAATGTGCTTTTCGCCGGTCGGGGCGATCTTCCGGATCCGCGCGCGGCGGTTCCCCGGGCTCGTCAACTGTACGGTCATTGACTGGTTCCACCCGTGGCCACGGGATGCGCTTGTTCGCGTCGCCAGTAGTTTCCTCGACAAGATGGACGACGTCGGCGACGCCCCGTTGCTCTCGAGCCTCGCTAACCACATGGCCGATGTCCACATTTCGGTCACGGAAATGTCGAAAAAGTACTTTGATACGCAGCGCCGATTCAACTACGTCACACCGAAAAGCTTTTTGGAGTTGATTAGCTTCTACGAAATTTTGCTGCGCCAGAAAAAGGACGAAATCCAAAAGCAAATTACGCGCCTCGATGATGGGCTCTCGACGCTGCGCAAGACTTCGGCCGACGTAGCTGAGTTGCAAGTCGACCTCAAACACACCATGATTAAAGTGGCCGAGAAACAGGCCTCGACCGATGCCCTACTGGAACAAATGGGCCGCGAAAAAGCTGGCGCCGAAGTGCAGCAAGAGAATGCCAACAAGGAAAAAGCTAAGGCCGAGGCCGCGTCGGCGGCCGCCGCTGAACTCGCAGCCGAGGCCGAGAAAGAACTTGGCGCCGCCAAGCCGGCAATGGATGCCGCGGCCGAAGCCGTCGACTGTTTGTCGAAACCCGCGATCACTGAACTAAAGAGTTTGCCCAAACCGCCGGCCGGCGTTGACAAGGTCACAACCGCACTACTCATCTTGGTCGAGAAAGAATACAAAAACCACAAATGGGACCGCGCGAAAAAGATGATGAACAATGCCGGGGCATTCCTCGATTCGCTCAAGGTCTTCCGTGGCGAAGAGATTCCCGAAGCTGATATCGCTCGGCTCGAGCCGATCATCGCCGATCCGGAATTCACAGCCGACAAGATGGCGTCCAAATCGTCAGCGGCTGCGAGCTTGTGCTCGTGGGTCGTGAACATCTATACATTTAACCGCATTTACGTGCGGGTCAAACCGCTCATGGACTCGCTCGAGGCCTCTAAGAAGAAAAAAGAAGACGCCGAAGAACAGCTTGCACGGGCCATGGGCCAAGTCGCCGAAGTCCAGAAACGCTTGGAGCAATTGGAAGACACGCTGCGCCAGGCGACTGAGGAAAAACTTAAGGTCGAGCAGATGAAAGAGAGCTGTGAGAACCGCTTGTTGCTTGCCGGAAAACTCGTGAATGGCCTCGCGAGCGAGAACGAACGCTGGGGCATTGAGATTGAACAGCTCAAGCACTCGGGCGTCATGGTCGTGGGCAATTCACTCTTGGCAGCAGCGTTTGTGAGTTACATCGGTGCGTTTGACCAAGTCGTGCGGCGCGAGCTGTGGCACGAAACGTGGTTCCCTGACTTGGTCGCCAAGAACATTCCGATTACCGAAGGCATTGATCCATTATCAATGCTGACGACCGAAGGCAAGAACGCCAAGATGATGAGCGAGGGCTTACCGGCCGATCGCATTTCGATCGAGAATGGCGCGATCATTACGAGCTGCAAACGCTGGCCACTGGTCATTGATCCGCAGTTGCAAGGTATCAAGTGGCTGCGTGAAAAGGAAAAAGACCGTGGCTTGATTGTCATGCAACTAAGCCAAAACCAGTGGCTCCGCAAAATGGAAAGCGCGATTGTCAATGGCCACGTCGTGATTATTGAGAATATTGGCGAAGAAATCGATGCGACGCTCGACCCTGTGCTGGGCCGTGCCGTCTACCGCAAGGGTTCGAATCTGTACCTCAAGCTCGCGGGCGAAGAAGTTCAATACGACCCAAATTTCTTCATGTACTTGCAGACCAAGCTCAGCAATCCGCACTACAAACCCGAGATCGCGGCGCAGTGTACGCTCATCAATTTCATTGCAACCGAGAGCGGCTTAGAAGACCAGCTGCTGGAAAAAGTTGTCAAGAAAGAACAACCCGAGCTCGAGCGCCGCAAGCAAGAGCTTGTCGTGGCGTTCCAAAAATTCAAGATTGACCTGGTGGAGCTTGAAGACCAATTGCTTGAGCGGCTTGCGAATGCACCGGACGATATCTTGAGCGACGTACCGTTGATCGAGAGCCTGGAAGAGACCAAGAAAAAAGCCACCGAGATTCAGATTTCGGTCAAGAAAAACCAAGAGACTGAGATTGTGATCAACAACACGCGTGAAATGTACCGTCCAGTCGCCGCCGAAGGCGCGATGCTCTACTTTTTGTTGACGACACTCAGTGCGATCGACCATATGTACCGGTACTCGCTCGATTCGTTTGTCACGTTTTTCTATGCGTCGATCGACCGTGCACCGCCAGCCGAGAAGCAGAGCGACCGTGTTTTGAGTTTGCGCGAGTCGTTGCGAATTACGATCTTTACGTGGGTCTCGCGAGGGCTCTTCGAGTCGCACAAGCTTATCTTCTTATCGCAGCTCACGTTCAATTTGATGCGGCGGGGGATCTTGGGCGACGAGTACCGTGTTCAAGAAAGCTACATGCAATTCCTCTTGCGTGGGCCAAAGAAAGCCACTGGCGCCGAGACCGAACCGAACCCGTTGGACTGGCTCCCGAATGCTCAGTGGAACGCAATCAACGCCCTGGCAGTGCTCGAAGAGTTTCAGAAAATGCCCCAAGATCTTAAGGAAGCATCTTCGCGGTTCCGCGACTGGTACAACCACGTCACGCCCGAGTCCGAGAAACTGCCGCTCGACTGGGCCGGCCTCGACCGTACGCCCTTCCTTAAACTGTTGGTTGTGCGCTGTCTGCGGCCGGACCGCATGACCGTTGCGGTCAACGAATTCGTGCGCCACGTGCTTCCAAATGGCAGCAACTATTGCGACTGCGACTCGACGCTCAACTCGCTGCAGGTCATGGAGCAGTCATATTTGGACTCGACGCCGACGACGCCGCTCTACTTTATCTTGTCGCCCGGCGCCGACGTCGTGGGCGGCGTCGACAAACTCAGTGTCAAGTTTGGCTTTGAGCGCGGTGTGAGCTACCACAATGTGAGCATGGGGCAAGGTCAAGACGTCTTGGCTATGGACCGTCTCGAGGTCGCGCACCGCAACGGCCATTGGGTCATTCTGAATAATATCCACTTGATGCCGCGGTGGCTGCTTGCGCTCGAGAAAAAGCTCGACGAGTTTGCATTGGAAGGCTCGCACAAGAACTTTCGGCTCTTTCTAACCTCAGATCCGTCCAATGCGATTCCCATTGGCGTCCTCAACCGGTGCATCAAGCTCACTAACGAACCGCCGTCGGGTCTCAAAGCCAATCTAAAACGCGCGTTTGTGAGCTTTCCGAAAGAGTACATTGAAGAAGCCGAAGGGAAAGTCAAGTCGATTCTCTTTGGGCTCTGCCACTTCCACGCCGTGCTCATGGAGCGCAAGATGTATGGACCATTGGGGTACAATATGATGTACCCGTTCTCGCTGGGCGACTTGCGGGACTCGGCAATCTGTTTGCAAAACTATTTGGAGAATTCGGCGGGCGGCAAGATCCCTTGGGCCGATCTGCGCTACATTTTCGGCGAAATCATGTACGGCGGCCACATTGTCAACGACTTTGATCGCCTGCTGGCCAATACGTACCTCGAGTTTTACATGCGCGACGAGCTGTTGGACGAGATGGAGATGTTTCCGTTTGTCGGCGATGAGAAAGGACCGTCGTTCATGACGATCCCGCCGTCATCGTACGACAAGTACCTCGAGCACATTGACACAGAACTCAAGAGCGACTCGCCGCTGGCGTTTGGGCTCCACCCGAACGCCGAGATTGATTTCCGCACGACTCAGAGCGACGGATTGTTTCGGACGCTCATGGAACTGCAGCCGCGTGACGCGAGTGCGGGCGACGCTGGCATGAGTCCCATGGACATTGCCAAGGCCGCGCTCGAAATGGTCATGACTCGCGTGGGCGAGAAGAAATTCGAGTGCGATGACATTGCGCGCAGTTTGGAAGAGGTCGGGCCGTATCAGAACGTCTTTCTCCAAGAGTGTGACGCGATTAACGGCTTGCTCGTGGAGATTGTGCGGTCGCTGAACGAACTGCAGCTGGGGTTTGCTGGCGAACTGACCATGTCGGACGCCATGGAGGCCGTGCAAGAGTCGCTGTTTCTCGACCGCGTGCCCAAGTCATGGGAAAAGCTCGCGTTCCCGTCGCTGCGGCCGCTCGGCTCGTGGCTCACGAACTTGGAAGCGCGGCTCCAGCAGTTGGAAGAGTGGACTCAGAACCCCGTGGAGATCCCCAAAGTCACGTGGATCAGCGGCATGGTCAATCCGCAGTCGTTCCTGACGGCCATCATGCAAGTCACGGCCCAGAAAAACCAGTGGGAACTGGACAAGCTCGTGATCCAGACCGACGTGCTCAAGCGCCGTAACACGGAGATTGACGCATCGTCGCGCGACGGCGCCTACATCCATGGCCTCTATCTCATGGGCGCGCGCTGGGACGCGACCAATAACACAGTGGACAAGTCGCAGCCCAAGGAAATGTTTTGCGCCATGCCGGTGATCAACTGCAAGGCCGTAGCTGCCGACAAACTCGACACGAAAGGCTCGTATCTCTGTCCGTGCTACAAGACCGAGAGCCGCGGCCCGACGTACGTGTTCTCGGCCCAGCTCAAGACCAAGTCGCCCCCGGCACGATGGATCCTCGCGGGCGTCGCGCTCATTATGGACGTGGTCACCTAAGCCTGTGCTTTTCGTTGTATTATTTGGACGTGGTGGTGCCCCCGCAAGTGACATCTACGTCTATCTCATTAGATTTTGAATAATGCAGCGAATTCTCTATGATGCTGGAGACGCCGATCTTGCACGAGTGAAAAAGTGCAGCGTCACCTGTGCTAGACATTGGACGCCGGACGCCGGGCACTGGACACAGGAGCCAGGACTCTGGTATCTATGTCTACAGGTAGTCTGCCCTCGCAAAGTCTCGAAGAGGTCGGGCAGTTCGATAACCCGTTTCTGCCAGCGTGCACAGCTATTAATGGCTTGCGCGTGGAAATTGTGCGCAGGTGCTTGTGTTTATTATTGAGTTCGGAATCTGCAAAACTGCTGCCACAGCGAGAGGCTGCCCTCCGCCGCAGGCGTGAGCTGGAATCTGCATAATTCCATTACATTCGTGAGCTTGATCGTTTCTCAAATCGCACTTGTGAGACCAAAGACTAAGACGTACTGGTCAAGTGTGCTTCGATCGACCCAGCAGAGCTGCGTGGACTCGAACTTGTCTTGCGGACCAACGCGGTAGAGCGCGTCGACGTCGGCGGACGAAAGCGGCGTCGCCATGTGAAACACTACAAAATCGACTGTGAGAATCCACTCGACGTGCCTAGGAAATGCAGAAAGAAAATCAATACACACCAAAGCTTGGCGTCTCGGCTTCGGACTGGAACACGACACCCAGCAGCACGGGCTCGGACAACTGCGACGGCGACAAATTGATCTCCTCATGCACTTCGTCCACGATCGAGCCAAAGAGTCGATCGACTGCCTGCGTCTCCATTGTCACGGCACGCTCGCTTGCTTCCTCCAGTGCCTCGAGGTCCTCCATCGTGAACGGCAACTCCTACGGAGCCGCGTCATACAAATTTTAAGTCAACGTCGAGAAAAGACAGCATGGCCGAGCAGCCACGATAACACAACACAAACCGACGGCTCCGGATGGCCACCGGGCGTGTCAAAGAGCTGCTGGTAGACGCCGACGCTGCGGCTCCGCTCGATTAGTGCCACGCGCTGGTCGCTTGTCTCGACGACACCAGAGACGCCGATCTTGCGCGAGAGAAACGCCGTTGCGTCACCGGCGTGGGACTGCTCGCCGTCGCGTCGCAGTTGTGTGACGAGCTCCGAGCAGCACGTGCCCAAGTATGCCTTGTAGTCAGTGAGCCCGCATTGGAGACTCAGTGTATTGGTGTCGGCATTGAGGCGCCAGTCATGGAGACGAAACTTGGTGCCATTAAAGAGCCGCGGCGCGCGCTGTTGGTGCGTCACCCAAAGCTGCTCGATCGAGGCCTCTACGCGGGGATCTGGATGCGGCGTCACACGGTTGAAGCGCTGCGACAACTCGATGCGGACTTGAGATTTGGAAAAGGGACCGACAGGAGCAGACGCCGAAGGCACGAAGCTCGCAAGCGAGAACGACATGAGCCGTGCACGGGCAAGCGGCTGAATCATTCTGAGTGACGTGGTCACAAACCCAATACTGACACCCGCGGGAGAGTGACATTGCGGGTGGGTACAGTTACGCTTAGATGAGACTGATTACTGCATGCCTGGGCGTCATGGGAAACACGGCGAGGAGACCTGATCGCGTGACTTTCGTGTATGACTCGATGCGGGCCATAGTGGAGGAGTCATACACAGCCTCAGTCTGAAGCCGCATCGGCCCTGTGTCCAGAACCCAGAGCATGTACTGTGTTGTCAGGTGCTTCTGTAGCCATCTTGTAACATCGGATGTAACCCACTGCTGGTTACGCTACTGTCACGATCATTAACTGCGAATCTCCCACCACCATGCCGCCGCGCAGACACGGTGGTGCATTTCAAAAACACATATATACATGGAAAATTTGCAACGCCAACGCCAACGTTCTCTACTTTTGATCGTTCGTCCCAGCTCTCGCCTGTACCTTATTACAACACGCATCGCGTCTCCACACTACGCCCCCTCCTAGAGTATATCGCGTACTCTTAAAAGATCTGCTCTTCCGAGCGGCCAAAAAAGAGGCGGCCAATGAACGAGTCGACGCCCGAGACCTGAGCCTGGACGCCGGCCTTGAGGCGTTCTTCGTGGACCTTGATCGCGAGCCGTTCGCGCGTGGCAGCGGCCGTACGGCTGCGCTTGAGGTCGGTCGCGAGCCCCACGGCCGCACACGCATCGATAAACAACTTGGTCGGGTTCCAGTGGCCCGATGTAATCCCCCACTCGCTCGTCGCATAGTCGGCCGGGTACTTGTGACTATACCAGTAATAAAACAGCGTCAATATCAATGAATCCCACAAGAGGCAGAGAGAGAGAGAAGAGGAGTGGAACAGAACATACTGGTAGTTGTGGTAGCCTTCGCCAATGGCGCCAATGCTCACAAAGATGTTCTCGACGGCCGCAATGTTGCGATCGTACGGCTTGTACCCAAAAAAGTGGGCCACGCTGTTGACGCACCAGGTCATGTGGAGCACCCAGACGTGGCGGAAGACACCACCGACCCAAAAGCCGGTCGACGCCGAGCCCAAGAGGTACCCCAGGTACGTCGGGACACCGTAGCACATGAGCAGCACGGTCCACACATAGTACTTCATCTGGAACGCCACGAACGGATCGTTGTAGAGATCGTCGTAGTTGAGCTTCGCGCCGGCCTTGCGCACGTTGGCGTGCTTGCGGACCACGACCCAGCCCATGTGCGCAAAGAAAAAGCCGCGCGCCGAGTTGTGCGGGTCGGCAGTCGTGTCCGAGCCTTTGTGGTGCACGCGGTGGTCGCGCGACCACTCAAAAATGCTGCCCTGGAATGCCATTGAGTTGCACAGCATAAGAAAGCACCGCAGTGGCGCTTTCGCCGCGTAGCTGCGATGCGCCCAAAGCCGGTGCGCGCCGGCCGTGATGCCTAAGCCCGAGGCGAACCAGAGTGCGAACCAGAGCACGGAGATCTGCAACAGGGAGCTCCGAGGCATGACGACAAGCAGCGCGTAGACCGCGCCGATGTGCCAGAGCGACAGCACAATCACATTGTACCAGACGACCTCGCCCCAGTGGAACGCCGGCGCAGTCTCCATGTCGTTCATGGTGTCGGCCGTCGGCACAAGGTCTTCCATCTCCTTGTCCTCGCCGCGCGTGGCGGCCGCGGCCGCGGTCACAGGTCGCTGCTTGAGGGTTTCCGTTGTCATTGTCGTCTGAGAGAATTCGACTGCGAGGAGCGAGGCGGCTTGAGTTCTCTTCTCTATCCAGCGAAGGAGAAGGCGACGGGTCGGGCGTGGCGGCGCGTGCCGAGACTGTGGGTCCCTCTCCTCTCTGGACCAGAGTCTGGTTGGGGTGATCTCTTCATCAAAGACATGCGGAGCTTTCAACGGATTTGAGAGGGTTTACACGTCACTTTCCTTTGCGCCACTGATGTCATGGCTGCAGTTGGATAATTGGTTGATATTCTGTATGTGAATATTTGTTTTCCAAGGTTTTAGGTGACACAGGAACAGGGTCGATTCCGATAGATTCCCTATTGATGGCGAACGATAATGGATCAGTCGAAACGTCAGTCACCTAAAGATATGTATTTTCAGAAGTCTAGCTACTGCTGGGAAACGGCTGTTTGGCGGTTGGGGGCCACGGATCTTTTATGGAGAGGTGAACCTGAATCGTGCGGTTGTGATGGACTAAGCTGCTTCTGATTGGTCAATATCCAGAAGGATTGGTAGACCGTTCGGAGTGATGGTAGGCAGGCACAGTGTACCCATCTGATGGCTACACTACCACCCAATTATTGATCTACACACAATAATTGAGACCAGCCTCCATTGCTAGTCTGATTTTACTCGGCCTTGTGCTTCGTGCGTGGGTTGCAAAATGTCGCAGTCGTTTGCGCCTCGCTCACAGCCGTGCGAAAGAGTACAGAGGCGTCGACTGGCGCAATTTCCGCGCCAAAAAACCACGAATTGACGATCGCTGCTCCGTTGTACGATCGCGCCACTTGCTTCTGATATGCCTGCAGGCTATGTTGTCACCACCACCATAAAATGTCAGCAGTCGTGCGACCATCCCTCTCCACCTCATTCGTTAGGGTGCACGTACCGTTGAAAGTGGCGGCCCAAGCTACTGGGTCTCGTGACGACACGAAAGAATACGGGTTCAGTGATAGATTGGGTCTGGTCGAGAAAAAATTCTCGCACGGCTTCTCGATCCGTCTCATCTCGTGCACGTCGTCGACTCGGACTGATGTCTTCAAGGGTTATAGAGTTAGCTGAAACCTTTCGCTCACTTGTGGTCTCGATACTGAGGGATGCGGTGTAGGCACCGGGCACGAGAATCCGATGAAGAATCGAAACGAGGGGCAGCCCTCGCAGTACGACCACTGGCATCCAGAGCATTGCAGACGAAAGCCACACGGCAAAGCGCACCAACCCGAAAAACACGAAAAACACGGCGTTCGTGGTCACGAGAAACACAAGAATCGTAAACAGCAGTGTCCCCAACAGCAGCTACGATAAACCAATCGTACTTAGTGGAAGATAGGATACGGCCGAGGGAGGGGAGACTCGACTCTACCTGATTCACGTCGTACTCGCACGAGTCAATGCGCTTGCGAAGGACATTGTGTTTCTTGCCGAGAAAGAGTTTCCAGAGCGACGACAGCAGCCGCAGCTGCATGGCGTTGAGCTTGGTAAAGTACAGAAATACCCAGTACGAATTCCAGGTCACGAGCCACACGACATCGGCGACAGCACTCAGCTGTAGCGTGAGGCCGGCATGGCGCGCGCACTGGATGGCCGCAGCACGCATTGTAGGCGACGAGACCGCGGCTTGCCACAGCGAGCTGCTGACGAACGCGCCAAGCAAAAACTCCCAAATATCGAGCCACATGAGAATGCCATTGCCGAGAATCGCGGCCAAGCGGACGTTGAGCTACCGATGCACATCACGAAGTGTCAGCCCCACCAGAAGAAACAACACGATCAAGACTGAAACAGCTCACCTTGAACCCGGCAGGGGCATCCATGAGCCAGGCGACGTGCTCGCTGAGGCCGTCGAGAAACGTGAAAGGCGATCTGTATGATAGTCCTTCTGTAAGCGATTAGGAATTCCCAGACGGTCTTAACAGACTAGCGTACAATCCCATTTGGTGAGCAGCTGGCAGAACCGTCGAGGTCACAAACGCGGCGAATGCCAGACCGAGCGCGTAGTCTACCATAAGGTATACGATGAAATCACCGAGCTCGGTGTACGACGGTCCGCCTGCCGATCCAGTCGATAGACTACATTAGTATACGACGAAGTTTGAGAATAAGGTTGAGAAGCTTCCCATACCTTCTTGTCCTCCACGATACCGAGCTCGGAGCTGCGCTGGAACGGTCAAAATGTTGGACACTCGATGGGCAAACACATTCAAACACTGGGAATAGTCCTACAGCAACACACAGTGTGATTACTATGGGTACGACAAGATCAGCCGTAGCGACTTTCGGTGAAATACCTTGAGCGCAGCCCCACGACCCATGGGGAGCTTCTGTAGCAGTGGCGCCAAGAGCAGCGCGAGCATGGTCTTCTGCCACACCACGTTCGCTGCCGCGAACGGCAGTCCCACCAAATAGTAGGCGGTTGTCTCCCACGCTACACAGAATAGTAGTACCCCGCGTTAGTCCGACACCATCCTTCCTTCTCCGCAGTGTGAACGCCTCTGCCTTACCACGGACTAATGGATTGGAAGCACGACCTGTCGACTTGGCGGTCTGAAATTCAAAGTGGCTTTGCAGCTGCACACCAATGATCGCAATGTACATGAATACCTTTCACCACTTGGAATCGACATGAGCCATCACCTACCTGTTGAAAGGGCAAGTAAAGCGGCGACGTGGGCGACATGGACGCCACGCCCGCACGCGCGAGTCCTCGCACGAAGAGCTGTGGATCGTAAAGCACTAAAACACCAGGCGGCGGTTGGACCGTGTTGTTGGAGACGAGTCGCAGCGAACGATCGATGGCATCGGCATCGGGCTTGGCACTGTCCAGCGATGCGTACTCGACCACCAACAGTTTTGCGTCATCATCGCGCTCACGCGTTTTGCTAGTCGCCTGTGACACTGCACAACACACACCAACCACGACAAGTTCATCGCTAACCGTCGATCGATCTGTCGTTGGCAACGCAACATTTGGGATTAGTGGACCACTGAAAACACTTGTTGCCCGAAAGCCAATGGTACCGGTCGTAAACTCGACGACACAAACAGCTTTTTGCGCGACACGGAAACCCACAAGCCAAAGCGGCTTGTCTCTCTCGCGTTTGCTGCGTCTAGCTTCCGTGAGAGCGCCATGGAGACGCCGCTGCGGCCAATAGAGAGTCGCCTCGGCCGTCATCTTCATTTTGCTTTGCCTGGACTCCACTTCAGGCAGAGCAATATCAGGTACCACAGTTGTGGTACATCTGATCATGTGGTCCACATGGGTCATGCCTGTGACCACTTCAACGTGCGCCGTGGGGCACCAGTCCTCTCTGACTCTGCTCCCATCACAACTGGCGTATCCCTCGATCACCATTGCTCGTAGTCGTTGGGAGAAATCTCATGGTATGTTTAAAAACAAAGCCCATGACGAGGAAGACGTGCGCGTCGCTCGATGCGCGAACCGTATACGTAGTGTTTGAGCAAAAGCCCTACGCAGTCTAGACAGCGGAGGTGCTCGCGCTCGCGTGGGAGAGACTCTCAATGGAGTTCGCTTCACACGCGACCAACGATTACAACTCCGAGAAGTGGTTTCAAGCATCTCGAAACCGGACAAGGTAGCTGCCATGAACGAAGAGATGGAGGCGCTATGGCGCAAAATCACAAGGGAAGAAGCGATCGCGAACCGCGAGCTCCGGGCGAAAAAGCGTAGTGGAGAGGTGGTGGCCGTATCAAGAGTCAACAAAGGATTGTAACGTGGGGAGTCGGTAGCTCGTGGTCGGCTGCGAAAGCTCCGCCGAGTGATGGCCAACCCTTACGTTATCAGTCGCACGATCTCACCCGATGAAAGAACACAGGGACGAGGAGGAGAACGATCAACAGGCTCCTGAAGAGGATGCTGCAAAGGGGTCGCCTACTGATGCCTCGGTAGTGGACAAGTGACGACGCTGGGTCAGTGACGAACGGAACGCCAATTGAGACAGCGAATACATTAAGGAGTCCCAGCGACGACGCCTCACGCTGCTCAGGGCGGTAGCTCCCGAGTGGAAGAAAAACAGCCCGACTCCGAGTGGCTCAAGGTCGATCTGTGTGAGAGAGGCAGACAAGCACGGGTTTGCTTTGATCTTCTCAAGTTGTGTGGATTTTTGTGTCAGTATTGAGGGCAAATGTCGATTGTAAAAATGTGGTACGGAGGTGATCTACTTTGTCTTCTTTGGGTCGTTGTCTTGCAACGTTTCCGTTGGCGTAGCCAGCACGCCGCGTACGTATTCGGTCGAGTGATAAAGGCCCGTTGTGAGGTCCCGTGATGTTCGCCAGGCCGTCCCAGCGACGGACCAGCCGAGCGCCCACCAACTCTGGCTCGCTTGCTGCGCCACGTGCTGACTTCTCGGAGACAACTCCGCCAGCTCCGACTCGGCTGCAGCTGCTACTGTTTCGTCCAGCACGCTCGAAGCAACGCCACTCAGCGGGTCCAGCGCGTCTGTCGCACAGTCCACGGAGCCATTCACGGCCATCTCTACCTCGGCATGGCGCGATGCTTTTCGTCGCGTGGCCTCCCGCCGCCGGTTCTCCAATTGGATCCGCGTCTAATTATGAAAACCATCGAGACTCAAAGTTAGCTTACAACACTGTGACCAACAGATACGGATGTAGGTTGTATACTACCTTGGCGATGACCAATCCGGTGATCGCACCAAACGCCATGCCGGGTAACACCATGAGAAAGCCTACGAGCGGCTGAGCGAACGCGACGAGTACCAATAGCCCACCAAGCCAGCCAGCGACCGCGCCACACGCGCCACCAAAGAGCGAGAGGTAGAGCAGGCGCGAGCACATGGTGGCCTCCCACTCGCGGGCTGCCTGTGAGCGGCGCAGTTGCTCCTCGGCGTGAAAGCGGAGCCGCTCGGCATTGAGCGCGCGGCGCTCGATCGTCCGCTCGACGACATCGCGGTGCAGCTGCAGCTGACGCTGCAGTTCCTTGGTCACTGCGATCGCAGCGTCGCGCTGCGCAATGAGTTCGTCTTCCATTTCGCTGGTGGTTCGGTTGGATCGCGGAGATTTTTGGAGGTCGACCGAGGTTCTTGAGCTGTTGGGATGACGCACGCAGACGCACAATAGTATGCAAATAAACATTAGTGTGGGCCACATAGAATCGAAATATATGTGGTGTACACTACGATTGCTTGTCAACTTCAACATCGATTTGGTCAGCCAAGAACACTAGAATAGGAAGCAACAGGAACGTGAGCCCTGTAAGCGCCGTGCGTACTGCCGCCACCATTACGTCGCCTTTGACTTGTAGGACCACAGCCCCTAGTTGAGCCCTTAGATTTCGATCAAAGGGGCATGGGGACAGCTTGGGGACTTCGATATGGATGTTTCCCGTATCTGGAATGGGGGGTTTCGGAATTGAGTTGCCTGTCAAACAATGTGCGCGATAAACAGTGTACAAAGATGGCTAGCTTTTGGAATGAGCAGAACCAAGAAACACAATCAAATCAAAGTTGCACTGTGTTTTTCAATCCTGAAACCCCTAATTAATTCTACTGTCTCGTCTAACGTTGGGATCGCCGAAATCAACGCCGCTTTTACGTTCCTTTCGACACGCCAACCTCCCGGGTGCTTCACTTTTTCAGTCGCATGATATCCACGATGGCCTGAGATTTAACAGATACCCTTGTTGACATGACTCGTTGCTACGGTGCTCAACGCGTGAACTCCACAATCGCCCCTTGACGGTCAAATCGAGCACTGCTTCCAACACTGTCCTGTAGAATCCACACCCCAACCTATCGCATTCGTGTTGAATATTTCTGTGGCAGCCGCCATCCTCAATATCCGCCGGTTGAACTTGCGATACGAGATGGACAGTCTAGGGATCCACTGTTGACTAAAGCCGGCACTCGATTCCGAGCCACGTGCATCCAGTTCCAATTTGACATGGGAGGTACTTTCGAAAAATCCACATAAACCAAACCAGTACATGCATGCTTTTTATAATATTAAACAAGTACATTTAGCTTTTGAGAACTGATTTTGCGAACATTTTGTTCTTTGTTCAGATGCGTGATAAAAGCAGCCCTCTCACGTCCTTGAATATGACCATTGACTAACGCATCTCAATGTTGATTTATTTATCGTTTTGGTTGAAGTAAGGTAAGTTCCCGTATGGAAGGGCTCGCTGAGATGAGAGCCAACACCATGCACCGGTACGAGGGTGTAGTGTAGTGTATGTACATACCTTCACAAAGCCTTTCAGGTTTGGCTCCATACATCAGCATTGCCCAACACATCTCCGCTGTTGATTCACCGACTGCTGTAGAATAGAACTCGAGCCGGGCGGTGACTGATCCTTCAGAATCGAATGCTTCCCAATGTGACCTCCTGCCACGAGGTCCGACTGGACTGGGTGTAGCCTTCCTGGCCTTTCAGTCTTCCTCGTTGCGTCCTGCTCTCACAGCATCACTCTTCGATTTGCTCGGCACCAAGCACCATCCTCTCCTCCACCGGCCATGTCGACCCAAGTCAAAGAGCCGCTCACACCCGATGTCTACGACAAGTACGCGTCGCCCAAGATCGACGACTTGGAAGCCGAGAACGCGCCGCGCAAGTCGGTGTCGATCTTCTGGCTGCTGATCATCTCCATGCCGCGCATGGCGATTAACATGGCGTGGGCCGCCCAATGGGCGGCGCTCGGTCCGTACCTCGGCACGATGCTGCCCAAGTACGCGGTCCAAATCACGCAGATCATCGGTCCGCTCTCGGGCATCCTCGTGGCCCCGACCGTCGGCGTGCTCAGTGACCGCAGCACCCACAAGTGGGGCCGCCGCCGTCCGTTCCTCGCGTACGCTGCGGTCCTCAGTGCGATCTGCTGGATCCTCATGGGCTACACACGCGAGATGGGCGAAGCGCTCGGTGACTATGGCAACGGCAAGCCCGGTGTCCCCACGAGCCGCAAGTGGACCTCAATCCTTACGATCTTTTTCTACGTGTGGATGGACGTCACGGTCAACGTCGTGCAGACGCCCGCGTCGCTATTGGTTGCTGACTTGGCAGGCGACCGTCAGACCACAGGCGCCGCGCTGTCGCAGGCGTGGAACGCACTCGGAGCGTTCCTCGTGTCGGGGTACATTCAGATCTTTGGTGCTGCGTACCTCTCGCTCCACTGGTTCATGGGGATGCTCGCGGTCGTCATGCTGTTCAGCGTTGGCATTGTGTGTTTCTTTGTGGACGAAACGCCGTTGGACCCAAGCCTCGTGGAGAAGCGCTCGGCCTGGCGCGGCATTGCCGATGCGTTCTACGCCATCTACGAAGGTCTGCGCTCGCTCCCGAGCCTGCTGCTGGTCTACTGCCTTATCATTTTCTGCGTCAAGTACGGCTACACGGCCTACAACGGCAACAAGGGTCAGTTCTTTGGGCTTGAAGTTTACGGTGGCGACGCCTCGGGCGCCGACAAGTGCGGCAACAACTGCACGGCCGAACAGACTGCCTATAGCCATGGCGTGCGCGTCGCCGGCGGCTCGACCGACCTCATGTTCAACGCTGTGGGCTACGTGTACTCGTGGTCGCTCCCCTTGCTAGTGCACAAATTTGGTGCCAAGTGGACCTTGACCGTGTCACTCCTTCCGCAGACCATGCTCATTGTCATGGCGTACACCAAGATTGTGGCCATCGATGTGTTCATTGTCGTCACGACGTCCATGACCCAGAACGTCATCTTGGCACTGATTGTGCCCATCATTATCCACGTCATGGGCCACGATGCCGAGATTGGCATGTACGTTGGTGCGCTGAACTCGGCCAACTGCTTTGGGCAATTGCTCAACTTTTCGGTCGGCGCGGCGATTGTGCAAACCTCGATGGGTTACAAACTACCGGTGCTGCTGGGCGGCATGATGACGGTCATTGGCGTCTTTGTGAGTGCATTCTTCTTCAAGCTCAAGATGAACTCGCTCTAGGAATGGCAAAGCGATGTGAGACGTGTGTTTTGTATTAGATTGTCGGATTGGAAGTACAGTGCGCGCCAATGAAATAGGTAATTCAGGTTTCCACTATCCAGCTACAGCGAAATTTGGTCAAATTGAAAACGGAAAAGTGTGTGAAAACGCTCGTATCAAAAGGCGTCGATTGCCGTGCTCAGAATGCCAAAAC
>JAADVD010000397.1:0-27047 GCA_023334535.1 Pythium vanterpoolii
CCTGGCTGATCGGCGTCTCTGTATTGGGCGTATGTGTCGGCGGCGGCGCGCCGTCCGTTTGGTTTTGGGTGACAAAGATATTCGGTCCCTCCATCGACGACGCCATGCTGCCAATGCTTCCATTCGGCGGTGCGGACGGTGCACCACTGCCCAACGGGTCCACGGAGCCTAAAGTGCCCGACGGATTGGACGGCGTGGTGTTGGAAATGGCAGTACTGTTGGACACGGCAGTGTCGGAAGCCGATCCACTGGACCCTCCATCGCTTGGTTGACTCCCAGAGTGGGGTGTTTGCGACACACGTCGCAGGAGCTGTTTTACCAGCAAGTCGCCAAACGCTTGAAACCCAGACCAGGCCTACCGTCCAATGGTCTGAGCCAGTGCTCCTCTCAGCTGAAGACGTAAATGTGGAGCGTCAACATATGTAACAATTGAAATAAATTGATTCATGTTTGTCCGTATTCGTAAATAATGCTGCTTCCAGTACGATAAACATATTTATGAAGCAAAATCAGGCCTAGCATCGTAATTCGTACCCACTTAGGTGGCTTCTTGTACCTCTCCAGTTCGACATCATTGAGAAGAATGCCGCTCCTGCCGCTGCGCGCGCTGCCTGTAAACGATGCCCACGACGGTCCGTTCGCCATGCGGGTCAATGTCAAGCCGTCTGGATCGGTCTACGTGTATGTGCGACGCGAGTCGGATAAGAAAACGTGGTGCGTTCTGGAGGTATTCATCTTTGGGCTATCCCAAGAGCTACTCACTGATCATCCTGTCGTGTATCTCCTGCTAGGCTTTGCACCGTGCGCACGCTCCAAGAGATCCTCGCGCCATCACAGCAAGCGCGCTCATTGGATTTCGTAGCTGTCATGATGTGTCTCTATCACGGCATTGCGTACGACGCGTCAGCATCAGCATCGGTACCTGAATCAGGCGCCATGTATTCGACTGGCCCTGTCGAGCTGCGGCGCCGCGAAGTCGCCTTCTCGCAGCCCGACATCTGGCCCGACGATGACTACCGATTGACCATGCGCGTGTCCGTGCGCAGCTCATCGATTGCGACACCAATCGCCCATGCAGTCAGCCATGACGACCCACCCCTGGCGGCAATTCCAGTCGTCGACGTCGCCGAAGACGACGTTGTGTTTGGTCTCAATTTTGCCAGCACGGTTGTGGATCTCGAGTATGTTCATACCAAGTTGGCCAAATTCAAAAAGCGCTCCGCCTCTCTCCAGGCCACGGCGACCGCGTTCCCCAACACATACATCCAATGGCGGGAGTACAGAGATACGGACTTTCTTCGGGTCGTGAATGATGGCGTATACTACTTATACGAAGGCGTCGCTCGGTTCTCTGTTTTCCATGAACTCGATATTCACGTGGAGATTGTCCACGCCAAGGACGCTGGCGCCCCACTGTTTGTGTTGTCGGTCAACGACAAGACTGCTGTGGCTACGCACGCGACGTCGTATACGGTTGGGGATCTACACCACACCATTGCGCTGTATACAGTCCGAGCTACCGTCCGCAGCTTTGTGCAAGTCGTGATGCTCCCAGGCTCTGCGTGTGCGGTTGCCGGAACGACCATCACATTCCGAGAAATGGGCAAATAACCATGGTAGATTTGCTTCATCAGTTTCTATCGTACTGTATGGTAGACCCCACAGCTCCACTGTACCTTCCGATCTCGCTGGTGGAAGAGATGGAATAAGGTAGAGACGTCGCCAACACCCAGCAAGGCGATGGACTGGAAAATTCCATGTGTGGATGCCATGTCAGCTCCTCACGTCATGCGATCCCAAAGGACATCACGCTGTAGTTGTGGATGGATCGACTATACATGCGCAGCTGCTGAACACACGCATCATACAGCGTCTCAATCTGCCTGGTGTCATCTCAGTGGTCGTGATATTTTCCATGAATACACTTGGAGACAATCACTCTTGCCCTTGTACCTCAGCTACGTCAGTACATTTTACAATAAATACCGGTATGATACCGGTAAAATGTACTTTCTCCAACAAGAAATCCTTTTTTGAACCCATCCTGTTTCCATTGCCCATCCGTAGTTGCCTGTGTCAGTGGCAGTGCCCAGTTCAGCATATACCGCCAAGCACACAAGGCATTCTGAACACCAAACGCCAATCGAAAGAAAAGAAAAGACGTTGTATCAACATGACGCCAACGCGGTGCCTCGTGGCACTGATGGTCTGCCTCATGATCACGACGCTGCCTGTGCCGGCGTCCGGCCTCTTCCCGACGCCACGCGTGCCGCTGTCGCGTTCGCCGCGCCTCCCAACGACGGAAACGCCGGCTATCACGCCCCATGCGACATTGAGCGACAGTTCGGACGTGAGTACCGCGCTCGCCTTGCGATCGTGCGGTCAGAAGGCATTGTTTATTAACCCCGGTTTGATGTAGTCGCACGAGCGAATGCAAGAGCGCGCACCAGACCGAGCGCCTGTCCCAATCAACTTTGACGACCTTGGATCGAGATTGTACGCGCCAGGAGAAGTAGCTGCTGCCGGCGAACGCGATGCCAGTGGAAGCGGATCTGGGTCGACATCCAACCAGTTGGTGTTCGATGTGTCGTCGTCGTTGGACGAGATTCTCAATTACTTTGCAAACGCTACGGCACTTCCGGCGCCACCAGCAATGTCGCACGACGCCACCGAAAATACCACCTCGACCAACTCGACAAGCTCCAGCACGAATGGCTACAGTGCTGGTGATGCCATCGTTCCGACCCCGTTCGAGGAATCCATCTTTGATCAGGATTCTGCCGCGGCCGACAAGCATGTCGTGCCATCGCCAACCACCTCGGCAACCAAGCCACAGCCACAGCCGGCGATCAGTTCGGCTGCAATCATCTCTAAGGTGTGTGACACCGCCTTCTTCGCGATCACGTTGTTCGTGCTCGCCCTTCAATAAGTTAATCGCGAGAGGCTAGAGTAGAGTGCTTTAGCAGCTCGTCGTCTTCATCCACCAGTAGTAATATATCAGATCGACACCAGTGATGTCAGCTTAACGCATTGCGTGTTGTTATTATTTACTCTCAGGCATTTACGCAAGCTTGATCGCGAGCTTGCCAATGTTCTTGCGGGCAAACATGTAGTCAATCGCATCGGGGATGGCCTCCAGACCCTTGAATTCGGTCTTGTCGACACCCGGCTTGAGCTTGCCCTCGGCGATGAGCTGGAAGAGCTTGGCAAAGTGCGGCGCAATCTGCGGCACGTGGTTGCCGAGGATAAACCCACGGATCGACGCCGAGCGGCCGAGCAGAATCGAGTTGACCTGGCTCGCGAGGAGCGGTTCCGCGCCCTTGTGGCCGTCAAGGTAACCCGAGATGTAACCAAAGACGATCACGCGGCCATGGACCGCAATGTTCTGGACCGCCGCCTTGAAGGTCTCGCCACCAACCGTCTCAAAGACGAGGTCGACACCCTTGGGGTACTCGTTCTTGAGCACGTCGGCAATGCTCTCCTTGTTGTAATTGATCACACGGTCACAGCCAAGCGCCTTGAGGACTTCGGCCTTTTCGTCCGAGCTCGTGGTACCAATGACGTGGTTGCCTGCGAGCTTGGCGAGCTGTACGACAAACTGACCGGTACCACCAGCGGCAGCCGTGACCAGCACGGTCTCACCCGACTTCATCTGGCCGACCTGCTCAAGCGCAATCGAACCCGAGATGCCCTGGACCAGCAGCGGCAAGACCGACGGGTCGGTCGTCGGCACCTTGAGCGCGGTGGCAGCCGGCACTTCAATGTACTCGGTAAACGCACCAATCTCTGTTGTTTCCAACACATACAAGCGTCAGTCATGGAAATTTACTCCGGTAGATCCAGATAGTATAACGTACTCTGGTAGGCAACAGCATCGCCGACCTTGAACTTCTCGACGCCCTCGCCAATGGCAACAACCTCACCCACACCCTCGAGGCCGCAGCTGAACGGCAGCGGACGTGCGCCGTACGCGCCGTTCGTGATGTTGACGTCGGTCGCGTTGACACCGACGTAATGGTTCTTGACCACCACGTGGCCGGCAGACGCGGTCGGCAGTTCAGCGACCTCGACGATGCGCGTGGCAGTGCGGAAGTCCGTGGACTTGGTGTGCACTTCGATCGTTCGGTAGGCAGGCATAGTGATAGTAAGTGGAGGGGGTTACTGGTCGCGAGGCGAATTCAGGAATGAGCTGTGGAGGAGGAAGTTTAGCTTCTCGGTGTGTACGTGTGGCTACGCCAATTACCGTATCCGATAACTAGCAAGACCAGATCTTGTAAACAGTTCTGTGAATCAGTGTCGCTGCAAGCCCGTGGGTTTCAATACCATACAAAGATCAAGTGATTTGAAAATTCGGGCCGATGATCACGTGAGGCAAGGCTGTTTACAGTAAACAATGTAGTATATTACCTTGACTAAGTATCTATGTACTGAAGCCTCGTTAAGTTAACTCACAATTGACAGCAACGTGAGCTTAGCAAACCACCATTAGGATCCATGCACTTAGTCAGGGTAATTACTCCGCCGATGACGTAATAGCGAATCTGGTTCTTCAACCTCTTCCTTCAACCAGTCGCCTCAGCAACAATTGAGTGTATGGACGCTCCCATCCCTCTTCTCTTCCACGTGGCCAGTCACGCATCCAATACGAATGGGAAACGCCTATGTGCTGGTGACTAACTAAGTTCTGGAATCTTCTGTTGTTCGACAGGCAGTATTGAGATAGGACAACGTGTGGGTATGACAGCCCGGAGCAACGTGGCTTGGATAGGACTACTACAAAATAATATGGCGGGAATATGGTGGACGTAGTAGATTTCATAAGGCACTATACTACACTATCCATAGTACCTAAGCGAGCTTGACCACAAGCTTACCAATGTTCTTGCGTTCGTACATGTAGTCGATCGCCAGTGGGATTTGCTCCAGGCCCGTAAACTCTTTGGAATCAAGTCCTGGCTTGAGCTTGCCTTGGGCAATGAGACCCATGAGCGTCTTGAAGTGGTCGGCGTACGTTTCGCGGTGGTTGCCTGAAATGAAGCCGCGCACCGACGCCGACTTGCCCAACAGCTTGGAAGCGACGTCGGCAAACAAGAGCTTGTCGGTCGCGCCGCCGTCGGCGTAGTTGGAGATGAACCCAAACACAATCACGCGGCCGTGGACCGCAATGTTCTCGACCGCCGTCTTGAACATCTCGCCACCAACCGTCTCAAACACAAGGTTGATCCCCTTGGGGTACTCCTTCTTGAGCACGTCGGCAACGTTCTCCTTGTTGTAATTGATCACGCGATCACAGCCCAGCGCCTTGAGCACCTCGGCCTTTTCGTCCGAGCTCGTGGTACCAATGACGTGGTTGCCTGCGAGCTTGGCGAGCTGTACGACAAACTGACCCGTGCCACCGGCCGCGGCCGTGACCAGCACGGTCTCGCCCGACTTCATTTCGCCAACGAGCTCGAGCGCCTGCGACGCCGAGACGCCGCACACCAGCAAAGGCAATACATCCTTGGTAGGCGATGGCACGGGGATCACGTGCGTCGCGTCGACATCGGCGTACTCGGCAAACGCGCCGAGCTTGCGGTAGGCGACCGGCGTGCCGACCTTGACATTCTCAACGCCATCACCGACCGCGACCACGACGCCAACGGCGTCCAATCCACAGCCAAACGGCGGCGGCAAAGGACCCGTGTACATGCCGTTGGTGACATTGATGTCGGTGGCGTTGATGCCAACGTAGTGGTTCTGGACGACCACGAAGCCGGCCTTGGCCGCCGGCAGGTCAGCCTCCTCGACAATGTGGGTAGCCTTGCGGAAGTCCGTCGACTTGGTGTGCACTTCGTAACGCTTGAACGACGGCATCGGGGTATGGAGGAAGAAGCGAGAGCTTGTGTTGGAAGAAGGTGAATCGCGGAATGGACCTCCTCAGGAATGGTGCATGAGCGAAAAGGATCTCGTCAACGTGAGAAATTTGTGGGGGCTCCCGCAATCATCCTCGAAAGAGTGACATCTCCATGTATTAGTGACAGAAAGACTGCTTCAAGTGATGACGGCATCAAGATCGTTACGATTTTGACCAATAGAAGGAGACTATGAAGGCAGAGGAGTGATGGTCTTTGAAGCTGAGGATCCACGTTTAAAGTCGAGAAGGTCAATTGGCACACTGCAGCCTCTGGAGACATGCGCTCTGTCTGTCTACTCAGTATCGATTCTGTGGTGGCCATGCTCAAGCGATTGGAAATCCATATGCTTTCAACGTATTTCTGCCACGTGACGGGGTTGTGGGAGATCCAGACATTTCAGAGGCTACACAGTACCACGTGGTGGTGAAGAACCACTTCGTTGGGATCAATGTCACTGATATCAATGTAACCAACAGCTCCTACACGAGCGATCTTCTGCCGTTTGGTTGTAGCCTTAAAGGATATTTCCAAGTGCGCGATTGGGCAAAATGATTGCGAGCTGGCAAAGCTGTCAGTGCGCAGTGGGTACGGTCATGAGTATTGGAGATGGTGTTCGAGGGGTCAGCATTGGCGACGCTGTCGCGTATCACCGTAATAGCTTCTTGGGTTGTATGACTTTCAAATCAACAACACCAGAACTGACGCAAGCGTGGTACACTGTGTGGAACTCGGGGCCTTTGCTGAATACACCGCTGTGCCGGCAGAGGCGCTGGTGCACTGCAACACCGTCGAGCCTGATGTGCTGCCGTTGCTCGTTTCGGGTGCATCGGCATCGCTCGCACTGGAAGAGGGTGGCCACATGAAGTCAGCGAGACCGTACTGGTCTAAAGAGGATAGCATTTCAGGTGGGGCCGGTTGCACGAGCAGCGCGGATGCCCACACTGCACCACCGATGCTGCAGGCGAATCCATCCACCACATTTTCTGGTCGTGTCCAGCGGTGTAGACCATGTGGCGCGTGCTCCTCGACGGGTGGGCGTCTTTTGACACCTGGGACCCGGACCGAGCACCACTGGTTCAGCTCAAGGCCGCGACACTCCAGTTGCCCTGGTTTCCCAGAAGCCTATGGGCGCTACCCGACCTGGTATCCATCGCACCCACCCACGTCGACGGCATCCACGCAGTCCACAAGGCGGCCGCCACTGCGTGGCAGTAGCAGGTATTTGAGCCGCTCCAGATGATATGGAAATGGCGTCACCACATCGAAGATAGCAAGCAGGAATGGACAGAGGTGATGGCGACGCCTACCGCTCTGGCGTCCTCCGCTCGTCCATCAGCGGACTCGGCACTCGCCTAGCACGGGCGCCTTCGCTTCGTGACCCAAGACGCTAGCTGCTAGTGGCCTTGACGAGAGGCTACGACGAAGACAAGCCACACGCACCTCCAGCAGCGACCCCCACCGATCGACATGTGCTCTTTTTCGACGACGGAGCCAGGGCCAACCTCGAATTCGGCGGCGCCGAAGCCGTCATCATCACACCGGACGTTGATACCCTCCGTGTCAGAGTGCAGTGGAGCGCGCGTGTGGTCTACAGCAGCGCCGATATGACTAACAACCGGGCGGAATACCTCGGGGTCATTGCGGGCCTCAAGCAGGCGCACGACAAAGGTTCGCAAATGGACGTCGTTGGGGACAGTAATATGATCCTACGGCAACTAGGTGACTACTGCTTGCCAAAGAATCACGCTGATGCCGCTATACAGCTAACACGTGTCGCCTCGCAGACCTAATTCAGGGCACCGTATGGCAGCACCACGTGCGGGCGTACTACAAGATGGCTGACGCCGCGCGATGGACACCAAGGCTAGTATCCAGGTCTCCCACCCAAGCAACAGGAGGCATACCGCCGTAATCGAAGGTCATTTGGCCACAGATTCCAGGCATGGCACGTTCGCCAGCGCCAAGCGCGGGTTAAATTGAGGGTTACTCTCGGCTATAGGAATCGTTAACGCATTCTAATAGACCAAAACTACATCATCATCATCGCACTGGCCACTGTGGCGGCTGGTGGCACTAATCACTTTGTCGTGCAGCTCGCAAAGCGAGCCGGCGCACGTCATCGTCGCCTGCAGCTCGGACGAAAAAGGCGTGTACCACTAGCACCTTGGCTGCGACCGCGTGGTCAACTACAAGCACGAAAGCCTCCTGAATGTATCGAAAGACGAGTATTTAAACGGTGTCCACTTGGTTTCGAGTGTGTCGGCGGTGCGCTGTTCAAGGCTGCACTCGAGCACCTCGCGATGCACAACCGTACGATCACTTTTATTCATTTCCGAGTACCAGCACGGCGGACTCTTGAGCCGATGTCGAATTCATTGACCATGAACCACGTTGCTGCGACTCTGCTTTCCAACTCGGAATCACTCCGAGGGCTTCTCTCGCGCCACCACCGTGCGCATTACGTGGGCACGTCCAGTAGCGGCTGGTACTGGTCAACCACACGGACATTGTCGTGGGCGTTGACCCACACGTGTTTCACAGACTCTACAGTGTACCGGACGGATCGACTATATGTACGCCCGCAAGAACATCGGCAAGATCGTTGTCCGGCTTGCACGATTTGAATAGACAGTAGATTAGACGTGGTGTCTACACGCTAACCCGCCGGAAGCCTGAAATACCACATCACCAGTTTTGGAGATCCCTCTGTGGATAGAGGATTTGTGTGTACCGTTAACACCCACCGACGGTTACGTTTAACTCGTTATGATATATCAACGCACCACACTCCTGGATACTCTGCACGGTACGTATCGCGTTGTACACCGCTTCCCGTTGGACGGACTTTTCGCGTTGAGGTCCACTCGCCGGCAACTGTCCCTCCCTGTCCCTCCACGTTCCCACACCCACCCTTCACTCCCCAATTCAACGGCTCCACCGAACCACCATCACACAAGTCTCGATACTCCAAGTCCCACTACCATGACGACCGACCTCACGCCGGTGCCGGCGCCTTGGAACAACATGAAGGCCGAAGCCTATTCATTCATGGCATACACGAGCGCGAGCGACGTCCCCCCAAGCGCGGCCTACGATCCGCTCGAGCGCAACGCGGCGTATGCCGATCCGGAAGTCAGCGGCCACTTTGTCGGCGGACTCGGCATGCTCATGATCGTGCGGTACCACGACACCCCGGTCGGGCCGTACGACGAGCTCCTCCTTATTCCTGGGGGCTACGAAGTGCCCGTGGGCACCGACCGCAGCGCGTGCAACCGCATCACGCGCATCTACGTCTCGTCGGCGGCAAGTACGTTTAATGGTCGCCGCAACTGGAACATCCCCAAGCGCGTCGCCGACTTTACGTTTGTGCCGCGCACGGACGGTGCGAGTGGCTACTCTCGTATCGAAGTGCGCTTGCCGGGCAAAGACAAACCGTTCTTTGCAGTCAACTTGACGCCGTCGTGGTTGTCGTTTATCAAGCTGCCCGTGAGCACGTATTATTTGCCGGTCAAGGCTCTGGTCCAGCCGCCGCTCCCAACAGGTGACGAGCCTGAGCGCGTTGGCACCGACAAGTGGCAGAGCGTCGAGTCGTACATGCGCGGCAAGTGCTCGGCCGTGTATGCGACCGGCGGCCTCGAGAATGGCGAGTGGAGCGACGGCGTGGACATGCCACCGTTGACGCAGTTTTACTCGATGGGGGCCAAGTGGGACGAGTTTCTCTTGGATTTTCCTGAATCGACGGACCCAACCAAGTGAGGAATCGAAAACCAACAGCGGCGGAGGAGGGGTACACTAAGCGGAGCTGGAGAAAGTAGAAAAACGCGAAATGGTCGAGATGCAAGTACTTTATAATGCGTCGGTGAATATTGATATTCATGATTTGTTTAAATGAGGATGGCTTTGCTTTTATGGCGCAGCGTTGGTGCTGATCGAGGGACGGATGTTACGAGGATAGATTGCGATGAACTACCCATCAAGACCGTATCGACGCACTTTAAACGCTCGTGTCGGATCCGCATGAACGGACACTTCAAAACGCAGGTGGAGTTGAACATGGATTTGTCTATGGGTAATTGGTTACTTTATGGTGTGGGTAGATACGTATGTGGTCATGTTCTTCGCTCGGGGATCGTAAATCGATTCGTGTTAATATCGTCACGAACAGCACGGATCGGCCGACGCGGGGACTTTGATGGAATCCTTGGTAAAGAAGTAATAGCCGACCATAAAGCCGGCGACCGTGCTCGAGATTAGCCCAATGTCGTAGGTCATGGCCGCGAGCATGAGCAGATACGCCACCAAGATGCGACAGCCATGCTGCACACTGTCGCCCAAATGTTCCCAGTGACTAACCATCGGTAGGGCGAGTGCCTGTACCAATCGACCCGCACTGGTGCCATTCACGGCCGTGCCGTCTCCCCGCCAGTCGTTACTGGAACCGTTTCCGTTCGTGGTCGTTGCGCGGCCGTACTCTGGGTCGGCATGCAGCGCAGTGAGCGCCAGCATGCGCTTGCGCTTGCTGTAGTGCTTGGCGCGCTGCATGCGGTTTGCGCTGGTTGTCGTAAGAAACTGCGCAAAGAACGCCAAGAGAAACACACTGACGTTGGCGATCACAACGCGCTCGACGCTGTTGACTGTGAGCGCCTCGGTCCAGAGCATGAGGCAGTCGCCGTCGGCGTTGGTGCCGGCCAACGAGAGTCCATTCCCGCCCATGATCATGGCGCCGCCAATGCAGAATGAGGGAGACGACGACGTTGCGGCCATCGCGCTCTCGATGTTGGTGCTGCTGTTTGTACGGAGCGATTCGGTGCATACGAAGGGAGCAGTTGGCACTTCCCAGTCAATAATATCTGACGGTAAGCTTACCGCTCGCCAGATGGACTCACGGATTGGTCTGCGTCCCATCGCCTGATTGCGCTGGATCCATTCTCCATTTTGAAGGCTCGCGGATTGCGGTTGCTTATCGAATACTGTCGGTAGGATGGAATTCAGTATGATCGCATAGCGATGACTACACATCAATCTGCAATCACCGCAAGATATTCTTTCCTTTTTCGTTCGATCCTCTCCTTATCGGAGAGATCTTCGCTCTTTAGCGAGTCAGTTTCCTGATATTTCCAGCTGCTGGGCCGAATATTCGGAATATCGGAATGAGAGACAGCGGAGACGTAAATTACCAGCAGTTCCTTACCCGCAGGCGTAAATTACGGTCCGCAGTATTGTTCAATTGTGCTGAGTTCGTGGTCCCACTCAAAAGGCTCTCGTGGAGCGAGGAAAAAGCAGTTGCAACCCTTCTTCTTGCACGTCACTTCCCGAGACGCCAACGACACCAGAAGATGACTTGCTACGCCCACACCATGCGCGCGACCAAGGCGCTGCTGCTCGCACTAGTCACGTGTTTGCTAATGCTCTGTGTGCCGCACACGAGTGCGGCAATGATGGACATGCCTGTACGTGAGACGCTCTCCTATAACATGCTTGTGCTATGGGTTTTGACTCACCGCCTGTTGCACTCTCTATCAGGATGATCCCGTGAGTGGCGAAATGGTTATGAGCGCTGAGTACAATTTTGAGCTCAAGTATGGCCAGCGACTGCGGTTTGCAAATGCCAAAACGCTCCGCCAGTTTGAAAAAGACCCATCGACCGGACTCGGCGAAGTGCGCATGGTGGACAAGCCTGACGCAGCTTATTCTACCGCTACAAATGCGGTGGCGCTGTGTCCAGTGTGCGGCATGGAGACCTCAGCGACCGGTGGTGGGCCTCAGGTCCTCGTCAAGCACGGCGATCAATCTATCCATACCTGCAACGTCTTTCACGCCCATCAAGTCCATGACGAGATCTTATCGTTCAGTGCCGCATCAGAAGAATTAAATGATCAAGGACTGTTCTGCACGGGACCTGGCACCGCCATGCTCAATGGCTTTGCCATTTTTCAAGGGGCACGCGTGAGCTCGGCCTGTGTCTTACTGTGGTTTCCTGGGTGGGTCCTCAACACACCGTGGCGGTATCTCCTCGGGTGCTTTACGATCATTGGGTGCGCCATGTTCAACGAATATTTGCTTCAGCTTCGCCGTCGCCTGCGGAAAGAAAGCAACGTCAAGCGGCTGCTGAGTGAGAAGAATACTGGGACCTCTGAGGCGTCCAAGCTGCTGCGGCCACGGACCTACTCGGCCTCGTCTTACATTTTGACGTCGTCGGCCTCGCCCAGTGGGATGACGACATGGTTCCGCACGCTCTCGGGCGACGCCCAGCATATGGTGCATTGTGTGCTTCATGGCGCGACCATCTTTCTGGCGTATATGCTCATGCTCGTGTCGATGACCTACGATGGCGTGCTCTTTCTCTGCTGCATTGTGGGCTACATTCTGGGCCACTTTGTGTTTGGCGAACGCCGCGAAGCCGTGCCCGAGGCCGATGCCGATGCGCTGAGCTTTGTGACGGCTTGAGCAGTAGTACTACTTTATAGATGAATGGTGAATGAGACCTGTGGTGATTAATACTGGTACTTTTTTGTATTTCTAGTAGAATAGTATGAGGATCTCGGCTGTTGACCATTGCACCAATGTTGACTACAGCGTCTCGCTGAGCTCGTTCCGCAAATTGCGGAAGCTCTCGAGTTCGTCGTCAAAGAAGGAGCCAGTCGCCGAATCTGTGTGGGTGAGGCCTTCCGTCCCCCCATTCGCTTCTGTAGTGGGAGCCGACTCCGTGGCGTCGGGCTGACTGGTCGAAGTCGCGCGACGTTCACTGCTTGTCTCAAAGGTCTGCAATCGCGGCGCGCTCTTGAGCTGCTGGAGAAAGCTGCCGACCGAGGCCGTGTCCCACGCGAGAAGACCCGTGGCAGTCCCTGCGCGAGGTTGCAAGTCGCTTTCCGAGCCCAGCGACGGGCGTTCGCTGACCGAGCTCGTGGCAGTGACGGTCGTCCCACTTGACTGGTTGCCCGTGTCATCTCCTAGCGCAAAGGGAAGCAAAAGCATCTCCTGCTCCAAGTGGCTGCTCCCACCGCCATACGCCGTGCCCGACTCGCCTTCATTCGTGTTGGAGATATCGCCGCTGCCGTTATCGTTGAACGCCAGGAACCGACGACGCGTGGAGGCACCGATCGAGATCGCAAATTTGTCTGGCGAGTCGGGTGAGATGCCCCAAATGCCGCCACTGTTTTCCTGTAAGTCAATCGAGAACGCGCGGTCCTTGTTGTCGCTCGATGCCTGGCCGCCTGGCGAGCGCGCGGTCGCGCCTGTGACTGCGAGAATGCTTCCACCACCCACGCGTGGCGTGCCCGTCGCAAAGTGGTAGCTCCCACTTCGCGCAAATGCACCGTCGGTCGCCAGGAACGTCGGGGTCCCACCGCGTCGCAGACTCTCAAAGTGTTTGCTGTGGGAGTATCCCGGGGACGTCGACAACAAGTCGGTAGGATTGGCGGTCAGCCGCGGCGACTGCTCGAACGATGGTCGATGGACCACCAATGCTGCGCCTGTAGATGAATGGTCGACTCCAGTCGTCGCTTCCTGGTGGGGAGTGGCGGCCGTAAACGGCGGTGTGAGATGGGGCGACGCGCCACTGGAATGACCCAGCGATCCAGGAGTCGCACTGCGTTGCGGCGAATCAAACGACCCTGCTCGACCACCAAAATGGAATGCCGGGGCACGTTCTCCGCTTGAGCCTGACGGCGACGGTGTCAGGTTGGGGTGGGGATTGGTAGGATGATGGTTCGGGCTGTTGTTGTCCAGCGAGAAGTTTTCCAGTGATGCGCGGTAGGCATACTCGTTTCCGGCTCGTTTCCCACCCGACGCTGACACCGACGAGACAAATGACGTGCGACCCGACATCCGCGGAGTGAGCACTGTGTTGGGATGCCGCGGTGGCGTCGACAAGGGGCGGTGGTGGGGACTAGATAGATGTCCTTGGTCTTGGAACGAACCCCCACCGCCACCACCAGAAAACCCACCGCTGCTTGTACCAAGTCCACTCCCCATGGGTGGCGTCTGCGAGCGTTCTACAGCCACGTTTCCATAGCCATATGGCGCTGCAGTCACATTCGGGTTGGTCGGAATCGTTCGCAGTCTCGCTGGGTCGTCGTACGAGTGGGCATACTGCGGAATGGCCATAGGTTTGGTCGCTGGGACCTCAAGCACCGACGTCCCAGCGTCGGGCCGCCCATCGAACGCAACTGGAGGCCCAGGGCTCTTAACTTGATGGGGGATTGCCATGGGCTGGGACGTGTGCGGTTGCTGTTGTTGGTGCTGTTGCTGTTGGCCCTTCCGGTTCGATGCTTCGTCGCTGGGCATCATCCCTGTACTTGATCGCAGGCGGGGATCGATCGTATCTTCGGCAGGTGCACTGCTACTCTGTCGGCGAGGAGATACTGGCGTCGGCATCATGATGGGGGTAGAGTGTCTGGGGGATGCTGGCGTTTGGCGAGATGGTGGTGGTGGTAGAGCGTTGTTCACTGGGGGACGCTCGGGGGACGCGGGGACATAGTCTTGAATAATAAAATTGTCGTGAAAAATCTCTTTCGTGACTTTCTTGCGTCGTCGCTCTAACGCCGAGCAGTCGCGGCGATACATGGTCGAGACCTTGACAAACCCAAACGGCGTGTTGATCGGGACAAAGCTATAGTAGCTGGTCGCCGCGTCGGCGTCGAACTCGTTGATCAAGTCACTCTCACTGTCGCACGACTGGATCTCATACGACAGCGTTGACGGGTACGACTGGCGAAAGAACCGGTGTGCTGGCAGCAGCCGCATGAACGAATGCAGGGCACGCAACAGCACGGCCATTTTTTTCATCATTTCGCGCAGAATCTGGACCACGTCGCGCGATTTTCCGGCGCTGGCATAGTTTGTACTGCTGTGGCGTCGCCCATGGAAGTCAAACGCGTTAAATTGATCGGTTGGCGCAGACAAGCCGTTGGTGTAGACAATATTCCATCGCTCCAGTAGCACGCGCTGACCGGGATCACCGTCCCAATAGACGTCCAGTGTGAGTGGGATATGGACGTCGTCGCGCCACGTACTGAGCGACTCGCGAACATGCTGGTTCTCTTCAATTGCCAGGTTCAACTACCGTAACCACATATTAGGACAGTGTCATGTGACACTGGTTTATCGAAACGTAACGTACCCATCCCCGGCGGGCACTGGAGGCTTGGTGGCGGGTTGTGTCGGCCGGCAAATGGACGCGCGACTGCAATACGAGCTCGGTCACTTTGTAGAGAAACTCGAGTACGTACTGTTCGGTCTTGAGCCGCCCGGCCTCGGCGCCAGGGGGTACACCGCCGGCGCCGCTGGCGTAGGAATGTTGATAGGTTGCGGGACTACCGCTGCGTTGGGGACCGGGATACCGCGCTGGCGTTCGTGACGCCGACGACGAATTCGCGGACGAGGAGCTCAGATCCACAGAGCTCATCATGTCCGCTTTACGATGGGCCGGTTGTAGTGTTGTAGAGATCGGTAGAAGACCGTCAAATGCGCGTTCAAGAGGTGCCGCCAATGGGAATTTCTACGTCCGACAGCAAGTGCGCTTGATAATTATCGTGTGCAAACCTGGCTGTTTTCTTTCAGTCATTCTGTCAAATTCGATAGAGGTCAGGAACATCGTATTTGGGGAAGAGAAAAGAAATGGAATGCAGACGTTTGATTGGTGGAAAATACGAATGACACAACCACATCGACATCCAATCAGATGGTCGTATGATGTTGCAGTGGAAACCTACAGTATGCGGCATCTACAAAAGGGGATGGTGCCACCATAGCGCTGAGAGACCGGTTTCGCCGTCGGACAATACAATATGCTCGCGAGATATGTTGTTTGTAATACCCAACGGGTAACACTGAATTCCAGGCTCGGAAACGTAAAGTGGACGGTAGAATCAATCTCCATGGCAACAGTACATTTGTTACCTCTGTGTTTCGCAGCTCCTCAAGATCTACTTCCACACACCAACTTCAGTATATTTTATCAATTCACATCACAATTCAATTTTGAATTGCATTCGTTCTTCAATTTTCTCGAACTCGACCTCCAAAATGCAACGCGAAAGATCGGTGTGGTGTGGTCCACGTGGTTGAAGTGGCGTGCAGAATGCGTGTGTGTGTTTCTGCAACCGCAGCAACCCTCGCATCCCCCTTGTCTTGCATGTGAAGAACCCACAACAGAATCCACCGTGCGAAAACCACTACGCGAGAAATTGACGAGCCGACGCATCCACGCTTCTGCTCGATTTCTCCAACTTTCAGCCACCCAACAGCTCCACACAAAGAGAGCGATTCACGCGCTATCGATCGGTGGGATTGTCAGCACCCCACGACTTCCACAACCAAAGGATAACAACCGCGATGACCGAGGTTGAAGTAAAAGGTGCGTGGCATTCTGCAAATCGATAAGATCTTATCTTGCTGACTAGTGATATGTGGTGAGCGGCAGCAGACGCGATGGATCTGGCCGTGCAGGCCGAGCTGGATGCCCCAGTGCTGACCGGTCAGGCCGCTGCGGCGGCCGCGAGCGCTGGGGCCGGCGGCGGCGGCGGGGGCGAAAAGGCGCTCGGTCCACGCAAGGAGCGTAGCAAGTCGCGTGAGATGGGCAAGCGCATGGGCGGTGGACAGAAGGGCGTGTGGGGCAACACTACTGAGATCCTAAAGCCGGTCGCGGCGGTCGACGATCAGGACCCCAACTTCGACAGCGAAGGCGAAGAAGGCGTTGTGCTCGTGTCGACGACCGGCTCGCCGTTGCACCGCCCGGCGCCGCCAAACCTCGAGCCTGATGAGCTGGCGGCCAAAGAGCTCGCAGTCAACCCGCCGCCAGAAATCAAGAAACGCGTGATCGAGATTGTCGACGAATACTTTACCAGTGGTGACGTCGAGGAAGTCAAGAGGTGAGATACTGTAACGTGGAGTCTTCATTAGCGTCCTAGACTATACTGATTTGTGTGCAGCTCGGTGCGCGAGCTCGATGCCGGTGAGTTCAACTACGAGATTATCAAGCGTGCCATCACGATGTCGATGGACAAGAACGACAAAGAGCGCGAGCTCGTGTCCCGTTTGATCTCGGAATTATTTTTAAACGTGCTCACGCCGTCGGAAATCGCGATGGGTTTTCGCCGCGTGTTGTTGCTTGCGGATGACCTGCAGATCGATATCCCAAGGTAATAATTGGCAGTATTTTGTTTACAGGATTCACGTAACTCATCACCGTCCGTTTTGCTGTAGCGCCAAGAACATGCTGGCCATTTTTGCCGCGCGTGCTATTGTGGACGAAGTGCTGCCACCCAAGTTTGTTGAAGATCCGTTCATCAACCGCTACGCTCCCGATATCGCTGCCGAGACCATCAAGAAGCTGAGTATCAAGCACGCCACGGCTCGTATGGAGAAGGGATGGGGTCCCGGGGACGGCCGACCTGTTGAGGAGCTCAAGATTGCGATTGACCAGCTCACGAAGGAATACTTGCTGTCGCGCGACCTTGAGGAAGCTGCGCGTTGCGTGCGCGAGCTGAACGTCCCGCACTTTCATCACGAAGTCGTCAAGCGAGGCATCATGAACTCGTTGGAGGAAGGTGGCGACAACAATGCAGACGCGCTAACATCGCTACTTGCGTACCTCGTGACCCAGGAGATTGTGTCGGGCGAGCAGCTCCGTAAGGGCTTTGAGCGTTTCAAGCTCGTGCTCGACGACGTTGCCCTTGACATCCCCAATGCCGCCACACTGTTCCAAGGGATTGTTGCGCGTGCCAAGAGCGACAGCATCCTCCCGAGCGATTTTGACGGCACCAAGAAGCAACACTAGGGTTGTTTTGAGGTCAACAGTCAAGATGACGAAGGATCAAGCGTAAAAAAAAAAATACGAGAAACGAGAGGTGCGCTCCAATCCGTGACGAAGAGGTTGTCAGCGAAGACGGCTAAGTAATCATACCCTCTTGACCCCTCTTCGTTTGTTTTGATTATCTTCCTACGTCTCGGCTGCCGTTCTGCAAGAAACGGAAGTTTAAGATAGACGCCACGCTGTTCCCGTCCCACAAGTTCTGTGACCGATGCATATGACGCTGGTGAGACCAGCGTCATCGTCAAGGATCTTTTTGGGAAGCTAATTTGTCGTTCCAATTAGTTTGTGTTAGGCTCGTTCTCACATGTCGCAGCACTTATTGGATCTCCCCAACCGCCACCAATCGACGCGCCGTGCGTCACCAACTTCAATAGTCATGTGGACCACTTGTCTCTCATGAGTTCATTTTCAACGTGGACCACACTATTGAGGAGCCGCCTCTTTCCCTCTCCAATCCGTTCCGCGAGAACACCCTGTTTGTTTGCCCCTCGGCTCGGGAAGGAAACCCATTCCAACACACACACATACACATTGGTGACCGTGGGTTCGGAGCAAAAGCGTCTCTCTCGCATTCCCCATTGTCTTCTACTCTACCAAGGGTGCCGCGTGGAAAGAGGTTTAATCTCTCGGACGAAGAGTGGTCTCTGGATTCTAGATTCTAGATTCTGGATTCTGGATCTACCGCAAGTGATTTCGGATTGCAGAACATCTAAGCGAACAAGGCAATAAGAGTTGTACCTACTTGCGTCTCCCTCATGCGGCACGAATTGGATCCGCTCACGCGGTCGCCACCCGCCGAACAAGAAGTCGATGCGGAAGTCGGTTTGCTACTGGCGGCACAGCTGCGCGAACTGCTGCGCGCGCAGCCGCTCGACGTGTACGAGACGCGCGTCGTTCCTGGAGTCTTGAAGATCTTGCGGCTCGGCGCCACTAAGAGCGCGCGCCTCAGCGCAGCGTTTGGCAACAGTGTTGACACTGCGACTACTATAGCGTCGGCGACCGCGACGGCGCCGGTAGCTAGCTTTTCCGACGTTTTGGAGACGTCGTATTCCACGGTCTTGGTCAAGGAGATTCAGAGCGGTGTGCGCGTCGATGCAATCGGAGCGTTTCTCGATGCGCTCTTGCTGGCGCAGACCGAAGGCAGTCCCGAGACCACGTGCGAAGCGTTTCTGCAGCGGTTCAAACCCAAGACGTCCCAGGGTTTGTGTGGCTATATGTTTCAGCGCAACGACATTGCGTTCAACTGCCGCACGTGCCAGCTCGACGAGACCTGCGTGCTGTGCCTCAAGTGCTATCAGAACGGCAACCACGACGGCCACGACGTGACGTTCCACCGCACGGCGCCTGGTGGTATGTGTGACTGCGGCGACGCCGAGGCCTGGGCGCCCGACGGCTTTTGTGTCAACCACGGCCAACACGACACGACGGCCGACGACGAGCCGTTGCCGCCACGGTTGACGCGGGTGGCCGATGTACTGTTCCAAGAGATTGTCAATTTCTTTGTCGATATGGCCAAAGCGTCGATTGATTCGTTTGATCCCGACAAAGTCGATCGGCACGGACGGGTCATGCTGGAGCAGCATCGCGTGCTCCACGAAGCCGAGGTATTGTCGTCGTCCTCGTCGTCCTCGTCGCCAGGAAGTCCGACGCAGCCGCTGCGCCGCGTGAGTGCCGCGTCGACACCACGCTTCCACGTCCGCATTTGCAACGACGATGTCCACTCGGACGAAGACCTCGTGTCGTCTTTGTCCAAGAAACACATTCGCGATGCCCGCAAGCTCGTGCGCGGCATTGACGCCAACGGCTCGGAACTGATCGCGTCGAGTTTGACACTGCGCGACGCGCTCACCCTGATGCAGCAGCTCAAGACCGAAGGCTGGCACGTTTGTGTGGTCCACGACCAGCACTTGCGCGACGAAGAGATTTTGACCAAGGTCATTCAGTGGGTCAAGGCGCTGTGTACGTTTTCGATGCCGCTCCACAAGCTGTTTTGTGGCAAACTGTTTGCGACGTCGAATGCACGGTCGACACCGAAAGAACCGATCCAAGTCATGTTTTTATCGGATCCTTACTTTCGCAAAGAAGTCGTGACGGTCTTGTATGAACTCTACCTCAAGCTCCAAGGCGACAAAGAACCCAAGCTCCATTTCTCGCTTGTGTTTCTCAAAGTGTACAATCGCCTGATGGTCAAGTATTTGTGTGGCACTGGCACGCGCGACGAGACGCTTTTTGGCTATGGCGTCCAGATCTTTACGACCCCATCGATTGTCGCGCGGCTTGCCGGGCTTGGGCTCATTGAGATAATTCTGGACACGCTGACCACGGCCTTGGACCTCGCAAAAACCTCAACGCTCACGGGTGCAGCGAGTCTCGCGGCACGTGCCTCGTCGTCGTCGTCGCCATCATCGTCGCTGTCGCTCCCCACGCGGACGCTGGATTGCGATCACTCGATTCTAAAGTTTAAGCGGTACTCATTTGTCGTAGACCACTTTGGGTACGTTATGAACATTCCGTCGATGACGAGCGATCTCTATTTGCACCGTGACCACTTGCGCAAGTGGTTTGGCGCACTGCGGCAAATGCAAGGCTTTGATCCGCAAGTGCGGATCCAAGACGGCCATGCCCACGTCACGTTCGAGACGCAGTTTTGGTTCTCTGCCTTCAACTTCCACTCGTACATTAGTCGGTTGCTCACGACGCTCTGCAAAGGACTGCGGCAGCACGAAGGTGAGATCGATGACAAGGCCACGATCATTCGCAACGTCATGGAGTGCTTTTGGGAACAGCTCGAGTTTGGCGGCGTGACCGACCCGACGTTGGCCATGCACATGCCAACGTTTGGCTTTGGCGTCGGCACGTCGCTCGGCGATCAGATTGTCAAGTACGACGTGGCGAGTCAGCCCGTGTCGTTTCACTACCCCATGCACGGTTTCTTGGCGAATTTCCTCTTGGAGAGTTTGTACTATGGACCACCCGTGACCGATTGGAAGACGTTTGTCGACGACTCGCTGGGGTTTGTTGATCGCCACAGTACGCTCAGCTACGAAGACGACGACGCCAAGCGACGCCGCAAGAAAATGCTGGTGTACGGCATGGTCGAGTTCCCCCTGCGCACGCTCGTGCTGTGTGCCCAGATCCAGTCGGGGCTCTGGATCCGCAATGGCCAGTCAATGCATCGGCAGATGCTCCACTATACAAACCCGCCACTGTGCTCGGAGCTGCGCGACCTCGATCTCTTGCTCGTGCAAATCGGCTCGTGTGTGATCGGCTTTACCAAGTTTCTCGCGGTCTATTTTGACCGGTTTGGCCTCATGGAGTGGCTCCAGACGTGGCAAACGAGCGGACAAGCGAGCTACCGCGAGGCGACGTTTACGATTGGCGACGAGAAGCTCGTGTCGCTTTTGGAAGGAGCATTGTTGCACTTGATATGGATGGTCACGGAATTGCCACCGCCCATGAAAGACATTGAAGAGCGCGACACGTGGCTGCGGCGGGAGATTGTTCACCGACTCTCGCAGCATCCGTGTCGACTGTCTGAGCTCTTGGACCAAACGGGGTTCATGACGTCGACACCGTTTGGTGGCGTGTCGTCACCCCAAGGCAATGAACACTTGGAGCGACTCGAACGTATCCTCGAAGACGTGGCCGAAGTGCAGGTCCAACGTACGCGTATGGGCGTGGATGCCATGGACACGGACGGCGGGGACGGCGGCGCGATGGAGCCCAACAAGTATGTGCTGAAAAAAGAGTTTTACCGCGAGTACGATCCGGCGTTTTATCACTTGGCGCGGTCGGCCCACGAAAAAGCGCAGTTTGCAAGACAAGAAGCGTTGTTCAAGACGTGGAAAGTTGAGGACGAGCCGATTGCGTTGGTGCAGCACTTGCCGCCCGTGCACGCGTCGTTTGCACCCGTGCGGCTGCTCGTGTGTGAAAAAGGGCTGCTGGGGATTTTGCGGCTGGTGCTGGAAGACGCAACCTCGGAGGTCACGCCAAAGAAGACCAATGTCATGGTGATTTTACGGGCGATTCATTTGGTTAATCTGGTCACGCTGGTCTTGCGCAACGAAGATCCGAATGTCGGTACGACGTTGGTCGATACCAAAAAGCGCCGCGTCTTGGGCCTGTTGCGCAGTGGCCCAAGTGCGTTTGAAGAAAACGACTGGACGAGTGCACGCGGCAAGAAGCGCTTCAAGCGACAGACCGACGACTCGTCAGATGGCGACATCCACATGAGCAGCGAGTACGTCTTACTCCTTCTTTCATGCCATTGGTAGGGGAGGTGCTGATTGATGTTTTGTCTTTGTTTGGGGTTTTGTAGTAGTGATCAAGGTGATGTGACCGAGGTAGAAGCTCTGAGTATCGTCTCGTTGCTGGCGACGGTGGCGAAAGAGCAGATCAAACACGACTTTGAGACCTCCAAATCGACGATCTCGGCTGTCTACTGGATCCTCAAAGAGCTCGCAGCTTTGGATCCCGGCATCCACGCGTACTTGCAAGAAAATGTCTGGATGGGCATGCGCAAGCCCGATGAGAATGCCATTGACAATGGCCTGTCCAAAGCCCAGCTCAAGAAGCTCCACCAGCAGCGTGCCATTGAAGCGATGATGGCGAAACAAAAGGCGTTTGCGCAGTCGGCGTTCTTTGCCGACATGGACGAGTTTGAAGAAGACGACGATGAAGACGTCGAGCGCGTCGCGGGTGTGGTGGGTGAGACGGGCGACGACAGCGGCTTAGCCGGTGCGACCATTGTGTACCGTCCACCGCCACCGCCAGAGTGTATCATTTGTACGCAGAAGAAAAAGAAGGAGCCGGTTATGTACATTGGCCACGCGCAAACGAGCCAAGCGAACGCCCATGCGCTGCAAGAGAAACCGTTTCCAGCAGCGCCATTGTCCGAGACCTTCCCGCCACCATTGTTTCTGTCGCTCTGTGGCCATGCTGTGCATCTCCAGTGCTGGCGAAAGTACTTTGACTCGGTCAAGGCACAGTCACGATTCAACCTCGAGCACAGTCAGTCGAATATTGCGTTTGACGCGCACTTTGGTGAGTTCCTCTGTCCGCTCTGTCAGTCGCTCAGTTCGATGCTCGTGCCGTATGTTGCGCCAAGCAAAACACTCACGCTGGACGAGCAGCAGCGGGATCGAGATGCAATGGAGCGCGTCTTCCAAGCGAAACAAGATACGGGCAGTGTGCTCGCGTGGCTCACGGATGGTTTGCCCAGCCGGCTTGTCGCAATGGAAGACGAACGCGATCAGGAAGAAACTGAAGACATTGAATTGTGCGACGACGACGTGGCTGCGACCGAGACGGACGAAGACGACGAAGTGAACGACGATGGCACCATGCGAAACGGAGGTTCCCACGCAGGTGGTGCCAACCACGAAGAAGACGATGTCCGCGCTATGAAGCAGTTTGCCGTCTCGTTTCTCGAAGCGCTGTCGCGCTTCCAGCCCGAGATGTCGCACTTGACAGCGACGATTGCGACGCTGAAAAAGAGCTTCTTCTCCACCGGTCCACAGCTCGCACATCTCTTGTGGTCGTCGGTCGCTGCGACGTGTACAAGTGTCCAGCTGAGCGGCGTGTCGGCCGCGATCTTTGCGCTCGAATCGGCGAATTCCCCGACAGAGCATTTCCTGTCGCGGCGACGGAAGGCACGGCACTCGCCATTGATCAGTCGGCCGCCAAGTGAAGCGTCGCCACCCCCACCTACGGCGCCGACCTCGATCTCGTCGGCCCCACCGCCGTCGTTTTCGTCGCTGCGCATCACATCGCTCCTGAATCCACCGCTCCCAAGTCTTAAGACGCGACTCGCAGTGTCATTGCCCGAGTCACTGGAAGGCCACTTGGATACGTTTGCACCAAAAGACGATGGCAAATTGAACTGCATGCTGCGGTCGTTCCGCCGGCTATTTGTGCTGTTCAAGCACCGCAAGCAAGAGTTTTACAGGACTATGGTCACGCCGATCCTGGGGAATCTGCGACGGAGTTTGCGTGCCGACGAGTGGATGGCGTCGCTCGCGCACGGCGCGCCGCTGCAGTTGGGGCAGCCGCTGCTCACCCAAGATTTGTTTTACTTATGCGTCGCCGTGTGCAGCAGCATGGTCCACACCAAGGCTGAGATTCTGCTGACCATTCGCTCCATGTGCGTGCTGCACATGGCCCAAGTGCTCTTGCAGATTGCGCGTATGACGGCCGAAGAACAGGACGATGACGACGAAGAGGAAGGCGACGAAGCCGAGGATGAGACCGCGACGACGGATCGGATGGACGATGGGACGCGCCGCCCGGATCGCCTCACGCCCAAGGAAAAGGCTATGGCGCTGCAACTGTCCAGACTGATGGATCGCCTCAGTCGCGCGGCCGGCGTCGAGCAGCTCGCCCGCGCCGAGCGCGATGGCGCACCGTACACGCCGCCGCGTGGCGCGCAGTTGCTCTATCTCTTTCAGTCGAGCTGCCTGACCTTCTTACGGCAAGTGACGCTGTTGTGCCGCGGCTTTTTCCGGGGCGAACATGATCCCGACGCTGCGCATTATGCGAATTTCGTGAGCTCCCTCCGGCTCGGGACCAACTACCACGACCTGTGCCAACAGCTAGGCCTGCCGTCGGTCGACCACGTGCTCCAGGACGAGACACTTCTAGTATATTTGGAAGAGTGCGCAACTCAATTGCGGACGTCGCGGTTTGCGTGCGTGCCGGACGAAATCCAGTTTGACTATCGCCAGCACGGCCACAGCGACACGCTGCTCCAGTCACTCGACGAGCTCTCACATATGGTCGCGCCGTACGGCACGGCAGACGATTCCGAGTCGGAGACGGACCAGACGCACGTGATTCGACGCAACATGAACGAACTGCCGTCACTGCCGATCCGGTGCGTCGAAGACCCGCACACGAACGCGCGCCAGTTCTACTTTGCCAACGTCAGGCTCGTGCGGCTCCAGCCGTTGTACACGGACCTCCACTCGGAAGTGTTGGCCCACAGTCGGTGCCCCACGACCGGCAAGCTCGTGGAGAACCCGGCGATCTGTTTGGTGTGCGAGCAGGTCTTGTGTGCCGGCACCGACTGCTGCCGCCGCGCGAGCGACAGCGTGGGCGCCTGCACGGCCCATGCGATCGCGTGCGGGTACGGCGTCGGGCTGTTTTTCCTCATGCGGTCGTCGTCGGTCTTGCTGGTGTTTGGGCCGCGCAGCTCGTACTTTGGGTCGCCGTATCTCGATATGTTTGGCGAAGAAGACATCAATCTGCGGCGCGGCCGACCGCTCTACCTGAACAGCAAACGCATGCGCGCGCTCCTCACGCTGTACGCGAACCACCAACTCGCCAACGAAGTCGCGCGCAATCGCCGCACGTCGGACCAGTACATCCGCAACAACTACTACTAGAAAGAGAGCGTGCTGGCGATGGCATCGTATGTGGATGGTGGGTGAATAGAGTGGATGTCGATTGTGAATTATTGGCTACGGACCTACAGTTACGCATGCTTACGAAAGCATGGGTAGTAGTTGTGAGTAATACTATCGCTCCATCGTCTCCAACTGGTCGATGGCGTTTGCGTCGATAACTGTTGCATGCAAGTCGAATGGAATTTGACGCGTGGGGTTTGCTCTTCGAGATACTCTTCCACAGCGTGCTTGAAGCTTGCCCACTTAGGCAAGCGCAGCACGCCGTCGGCCGATGTGTGAAACTCAAACAGCGCACCAAACGTGATTTTGGCGTGTTTGTACTCGATGGGTGCGTCTTCCGGGCGCCACAGCCACACAATGTGGTCAATCTTCGTGGCGTGGGAGAGATGATGGATGAAGGCAAGCTGGCGAGCGTGCAGATTCAGGTTGGTGGGCGATGGGCTTGGCGAAATATCTACCGAGCAGATCGTCACAATCCTTGTATTTTCGTAGGCCCAACAGTAGGACTCTTGTTGTCTGCATTTTTAAGCACGCCTCGAAGTTCTCAATGCGCTCAATGCGGGGCGCCCGTGTATACTGTACTTGCAACTCGCTCAAGGGTGAGGTGGTGGTTTGTGGATTGGCGTGCTGTCAGGCGGCAGTTGCGTTTTTGCAATTGAGGTCCTCGAGAAACAAAACGAAATACTGTCGTTTATTGCGGAGAAACAAGCACGTGAAGGTTCGAATCGTCATAGTCAGCAGCCTCATTCGTAGGGTTCCGCTGTGTGCTGAGCGAGACGCGCCGTAGTTAACGATAGCATCTTCCGAATTGAGGGAGGGAACTAAGAGGAGAGAAAGGAAAGGACAAAATTCTCATTCGTTATGTACCGTGGCTGCGACCCTTGACTCTTTCATTTGCAACAAATGACGGCAAACGGTGTGAGGTAAAACAAGCAAACGATGGGATATTACTCCATGGTCTCTAACTCGTCGACACCGTTTTCGTTGATGAACTGGCGCACGCGTGACGGATGAAATTTGATCCGTGGATCTTCTTCTAAAAACTGATCCACTGCGAACCGCATGCTGCACCACTCGGGGAGCTTCAGCACGCCGTCGGGCGATGTGTAAAACTCGAAGAGATCGCCAAATCTGACTTTGGCGTGTCGGTACGCGATCGGCGTACCTTCCTGAGCCCAGAGACAACCTGTGTTACCAATACACTTGTCGTAGAGGTGATGCACAACGGCGATGTGGCTCTCGCTGGGATCGTTGCTGGTTGGCTCGAAGCGTAGCACAAACTCGTACCCTTGCGGGCTCTGCTTAGTGGGAAGTAGCGCGTGCAATCGCACGTGCACCGAAAGCTGACCGCCGATGACGCTCGGCCGCATGCTGCTGCTGGTCAGAGTGAACCACTCGGTGAAATTTTCAGTGCACGTGATAGCGAATGTAGGTGGTGGCGTTGGCGTTAGCGCGCTCATTGGAATCCTTTTTCGGAGCGACAATGGAGCTTGATCTCTCCCTCGCACTTTGGTTTCTTGCGATGTTTTGGTTACTGAACAATGAGACTGTGAGCTCTCCCCATGATTTTCAAAAAGATCCCCAAGAGTGACGGTCACGACACGTTATTTACAAAACAAGGTGAGACTGTGCCGCGCCATACAACAGGAGCTAGTGCCTGGGCGAACACGAGCAGCAGCACGTCCATGGCCACAGCGATGTTTACCCCAACATACAGTCCGCGCCAATGAAATAGGGAATTTCACCTTTTGCCTCGAATTTTAATTTTCACTTCTTGTTTCTTCAATCCGAAAACTGTGCCAGAACACGTATTTCAAAAGACGTCATTCTGCGTGTTTATTTGTTCCAAACACGTCGTAGTTGGAACAAAAAGTAGAATTTAACAAAACACGGTGGGTACCTGTTGCAACCACTGAACAAATGGAGACACAAAGA
>JAADVD010000398.1:0-26990 GCA_023334535.1 Pythium vanterpoolii
ACCAACGCCCAATTGTCCTTGGACGGCCGAACCCCAGGTCGCGAGCTCGCCAGTAGTGCTAACGACCGCGCTATGACCATACCCACAGGCGATCTGGCGGATGGACATAGAGCGGAGGGCGGGGACGCGCTGGGGATGGGCCGTGTCGAAGGTCCGCTGCGTGGCGGACGTACGAGGGTGCCCCAGGCGGCCGTAGGAGCCAAAGCCCCACGTAAACACCGATCTAGAAAAAGGTAAAAAGGATTAGAGGAATGACATTGGACGGTGGGGTAGAATGTAAACGCACCCGTCGTGAAGAACAACGGCAGCGTGGGAGCCACCGGCTGCAATGTCTGCGACGGCCTGTCAGAGTATCAAGAGTTAGTAAGTTAGTCCTCTCAGGGTCTGGTAGACAAGAGAGCACGTACGACGGCGCCGCGTGACGAGTGGAGCGCGGGTCCGCTGTCGAATGTAACACATGAGAACCCTGTCACTCTGTGGGCTGTTAACTCATTACTATATTACGCACCGCGTCGTGACCCCGCTCAGTTCGATCCGCGCGTTGGTGCCGCGGGTCGTAAACTCGGGGATCAAGTCTTCACTCTGTACGTGGCGACGTGCGACCATGGCTTCAAACGTCGCATCCTATGTAGATCAAGTGAGCTTCAAGAGCCAAGCCCCCTCAGAGTCGTGGGGGCGAATTCCTCACCGTTCGTGCGAGTCGATCCAGTTGGGTCTTTTTCCTCATCGCTTCTACCTCGGCGCGTCGCTCTTCTCGTAGCGTCCGCAGTGGCTCCCACTGTTCACACAATCAAAGTCAGCACCAACAGAACAACTGCGGAAGCAGTGGCAGAAGACCTTCACACCATCTGAAGCAGCTTCAGTTTTTCCTATTAAACTCACCAGCAGTTAGAATTCCCTTGCAACCACGACACCACTCGCGTACTTTCGTAGACTCACCGGCTCGAGCTGCAACTTGAGCTTCTTGTCCTTGGTTTCCTCTAGCACCTACCACACACAACACCGTCAAGACTCTCTCTCGCCCCAAATTCCCAGGCCACCAAACACAGTCGTACGTGGATCACTTTTTCTTGAGTTCTGATGACGTCATGGCCGTTCTCTCCTTTCACTTCCCGCTCCAGCGCAAAGCAGTCTGCCAGCAGCAACATCAGCTCCATTTTCGTGATGCGCACGACGGCTTCGTCCAGCCCCCGATACTGCGCCGCTTTCTGCATACTCGAAAAGTCGAGGCGCGGCACGAGCACATGCTCCATAAACCGATGGCGCGTATGGTTGCTGGGCGGCGGTTCCCACACGTCAAAGTAGATCGTCACGCTCTTGAGCTGCGCGTACCACTCGTCTTCCTCGCGCTGCCGCAGTTCCACCTCTAGTCGCGCTTCCTCGTGGGCATCACTCTCTAAATCCGTCTCCATACTCGTAAGCTACAATCCAACGGCACTAGGCGTTAGCAGATCACCAAGGATATTCACCCCGACCGACTTCTCATACCTGATGTGCTGTGGCCATTTTGACGATCGCCGACCGCGGCGTCACCTTCTCGGCACGACACTTCTCTGCCTCGTCATCATCTTCCATGCGCGCGTCTCCACCACTGGTTTTTTCTTTCTCTTCTTCCTTTTCCACATCGTCATTAAGCACCGCGACCCGCTGCATCGAGGCGCTTTGCTCGGGTTTGTGCTTGCCGCCCCATGTGAACACACTGCCGTTGCGCGCAACCACGAGTGCAACGTCGTCCGACAACGCCCCGCAAAAGACGCCGCGGCCCCAGAGCGAGCCCGTGTTTTTCATGACCACCGTCGACTGGAACCGCAGCCGCCGCACCGCCTCGCGGTCGTCGTAGAACAAATGTGCTAGCGCTTCGCTCTTGTTGGACGCGTCTGCCGTCGTGGATTCCACCGCGGTCGTCGTGAGTGGTAAAACGTCCGTCCCTTTCTCCACCGCATTATTAGGGTGCTTCACCTCCTCCCCCTCCTCTTGCTCGTCCTCCTTCCCAGCAAACGATCGGATCTCGCTCACGAGCGTCGGCAGCGTCCTCACATACAGCTTAGGGGGACTTCGAAACGTCCACCGTTTGTTCTCGGGCCGTCGCCTGACGTACCGACTCTGCTTTTGCTTGAGCACACTCACTCGCTCTTGCTCCACCCGTCGCTTTCGTTCTTCTTTTGCTATTCGCGTATTTTCCTTTGTGATGGCAATCTGCTCCTCAGCCGTCGGCGGCTCTTTCTTGATCGGCGACGTAATCGACTCGAGCGCTGGGGGGTCCACGCGACAGGCCCAAACCTCGCTCACGGCTTTGAACCCTGGAAACAGATCGTCGTCGGGTACGATTGCGAGCCCTGCAAACTGCTGGTGCTTGCCTGTGCCCAACATATACACTTGCCCTGCCGCGTCCAGCGCGGCCGCCAACTCGTCCTCGGCGCGCACTATGGCTTTGTGCCCCAATGCTTCACGCCGCTCCTTCTCACGCTGCTTGGCTCGAAACAACTGTGCCTCTCCGAGCACAAGGGCCTCCTTGGCTTCTTCTTCGTCCAGCAGCGTTTCCAGCATACGCTGCAGTTTCCACGGCGTGGCGTACTTGGGGATCTCGACGCCGCGCTTTTCCAATTGCTCGCGGACGTTCGAAAGGCCGATCCAGATGGCGCGGAATTCACTATAGTCGATGAAGCCGCTCTTGTCCTTGTCGTACTTTTTGAACAGGGCTTCTTGCTTGCCGTCGCTCACGTCCATGTGAAAGTACTCGAGCACGTCCTGCCATTCCGTATTAATACTCTGAGTTGTACTAACGCCAACATTAAATACGCACCGCAAATTCGAGCGGGTCAATCTTGCCCGTGCCGTCTTCATCAAAGAGTTCAAAGGCATCGCGCGGCGCCAGCAACTGCGACGGTGCAAAGCCTAGAGGATTGCCCGAGACGGGATCCACGGCAAACAGCGCCATTTGAAACTCAGTCAAATCGATCTCGCCCGTGCCGTCGGTGTCGCACTTCTTAAAAATGCGAATGGCTTTGGCCTGGGAGATCTTGATCCCCATCTCGGGCAGCTACATGAGACGTTAGACGTCTACTATTGTCCATAGATACTAAATGCATGGGTAGTACCATGGCGAGAAACTCGGCAATCGAGAGGTGGCCCGAGCCGTCCGTGTCGAAGCGCTTGAACAATTCTTCGGGCGAAAGCTTGGCCAGCAAGACCGACACGTTCGTGCTCGTGCTCTCTTTGTCAGTGGCGGCCTTACCGGCGTTTTCGTCTGCTTGGGCGCCGTTGGTGTTGGCGTACCGATCGATGGTCGCATCGTCGTCGCTGTCGTCGCTGTCGGCGCCAAAGAGCCCGAGGTCTTCCGTCTTCTTTTTACTCTTGCTGTCATCGTCGCCTTTGGCCGCGTACGCGTCGCCGCCGCCTTCGGCGATTTGGTGGCCGCGCTTGAAAAGGCCCATCGAGCATTGACAGATAGTGGTGAACCAGCGACGCTTCGTGATCTTGTGATTTGTCTACAAAACGATAAACGTTCAAAATAGCAACTACGAACCAGCGACGGTGCCAGGCTAGCACCGGGTTGAGAGGGGCCAAACGCCGCTTTAAATTTTCTCGTTTTTCGGGTTTGTGTTTTCAATATACAAGGAGCGATCGATGTCGGGGCGACTAGCACTAGACGTCCGTGTCGCGCATGGTTCTAGATAGCGGGGCCGAGCCGATCGAGCACCGACCGTTTCTTGTGCTGGTGGTGATCCCCAAAGGACGACGACGACGACGAGGCCTTGCCGCTGCCACGTGACTCCTTGTGGCGACCGCCACCCGATCGCTTCCGGTCGCTGCTGTCGTCCACGTCAAACTCAATCTTGCGCTTTTCGTTGCGGCTGCTGCCGCCGCGACCTCCGGATGGCTTGCTGCGAGACGACGTCGAGGTGACAATGCGACCACCGCTTCCTTTTGAAGGCGGTGGAGACGCCGTCTCGACCACGTCGTCCTCGTCGCTGCGACGTTTCTTGCGGTCACGCTCACGCTCACGGTCGCCACCGCTGCGGTCGCCGCCTTCGTCGCGACTGCGCTTCGACTCCTTGTCCTTATCCTTGCGGTCCTTCCCCCGGTCACGGTCACCACGATCTTTATCTCTGTCGCGACGATCGCGGTCACGGTCACGGTCACGTCCACGCTCCCGTCCACGTTCATGGTCACGCTCGCGGCCACGCTCTTTGTCCCGTTTGTGATCGCTGTCCTTGTCCCGTCCACGGTCGCTCTCCTTCTCGCGTGCGGCCGACGATGACGACTCGCCGCGCCGCTTGGACGAATCACTAGACCGACGGCTTGTGAGCGAGTGCGAGTGGGAACGGCTACGACGGCTGCTACGTCGCTCGCGAGACGATCCCCGATCCGAGCTGCGACGACGGGACGATGGCGATGCATCGCCCTTCTTTACTGCCGCTGCGCCCGTTGCTTCGTGCTTCCAAGTTGAGAGCGCCTTCTTCGCATACCCACCGTCTTCCCCACGCGGTGTGTACGCGCGTGTCTCTTTCTTGTCGCTTTGCACGCTTTCCTTGTCATAGTCCTTGGTGTCATTGTCGCTGGCCATGTCGTCATCCTCCGCCAAAAAATCCAAATCGATCGCCGGCGCGGCGACTTCTTCGACCTTGACGTCCTGCGCCGTCGACTTGACTGTCGGCTCGGACGTCTTGCTATCTATGTCCTCGTTCTGAGTCGTCGACGTCTCGTCAGACTTGGCATCGTCCAGGGACTTGGTCGACTCCTTTCTCTCGTCACGACGGCGACTGTTGCTCCGCGATCGGGTCCGGCGAGATGACGCATCGCGGCTCTGACTGTCGCGATCACTCTGGCGCTTGTGGGTGCGTGACTGACTGCGACTGCGGCTTCGATCGCTCCGAGGTTTGCGCGACGACGACGAGCGTCGCTCATGCTGCCCACGACTGCGACTGCGGCTGCGGCTTCGACTGCTGCGCTTATGGTCTCTGTCGCGCGCGCGGCTCGACGAACGCGCGCCACTGCCAGTGTCACTGCCAGCGCGACGGTCCGAAGCGCGTCCTCTGTCTCCGTTCGAGTTGTTGCGGCCTTCGTCCTTGCCCAGATCCTTCGAGTGCGATCGCGGACGGCGATTACTGTCGCGGTCACCGCCGCGTGGAGGGAAGCCACGGTCGTTACGGTCGCCTTCATAGCCCCAGCCGCCGCGGCCGCCGCCAAACGGTGGCGCTGGCCCATCAAACCATGGACCAGGCGGGCCAAAGTAGTCGGGATGGCCAGGTGGAGGGCCAAAATAATCGGGATGACCAGGAGGCGGACCAAAGTAGCCAGGAGGCGGACGGGTGCCTCCTCGTCCACCACGTCCGCCGCCGCCTGGCGCGCCACGGCCCCCTGGTCCTGGTGGGAACGGCCCGTTGAACCACGGCGGTGGAGGTCCGTCAAACCACGGCCCTGGCGGACGGGGTCCATCAAACCACGGTCCTCGCGGTCCAAAACCCATGGGGCCAGGTACACCCGGCGGTGGACCCATACCGTTCCACGGTCCACCCGGCCCTGCGAAGCCAGGTGGGTGCTGTAGAGGCTTGCCGTCCGGTCCGAGCTCCCCCGACGGCCCACCGGCTTGCTTGTCGTCGGTGTTGACACCTGCACCAGATCCGTCAGCCGTGGTATTGCCCTCCCCAGCGCCATCAGCGGACGGTGGCAGCGGCGGGAGCGGTGGACGAGGGCCGCCAGCAGGTTGGAGAGCAGGCGACGATTCCACCGACATGGACGCAATGCCTTTTGTTGTGGTAGGGACCTCTTCTTCGTCGCCAGAGCCATAAATGTCGCCGCCAAACTCGTCTTCTTCCATCGCGTCTTGGTCTTTCTTCCCATTCTTGTTTTTGATTTCGAGCGTGGCATCGGCGCTGTCGCCTGCTCGTCGCGACGTGGTCGACGCGGCTTCTGCGGCCTTTTGCTTGGCCATGGCTTTCTCTTCGGCGTCTTTGACCAGCTGCTCGCGCTCTTGTTGTTCGGACCGCGCGCGCCGCAGAAATTCTTCAATCGACGTCCGCAACACCTTGTTCGGCAGGAGCTTCTCGGGCGACATGTTGGGCGTCGCGCACAACGGACACGTGAGCTTGTGGTCGATCAGCGCACTGCGGAGACACTCGTCGCACGCCGACTGAAAACACACAAACCAATACGTTAGTATCAGTAAAAAAGTCCATGCAGAGTCCACGTACCTCTTGACAGCACTGGATGAGCACGGCGTCGTTCATGAGGCGCTTGCAGAGCGGGCACGCGAGGTGATCAGGAGGACTCGAAATCAACTGATCAAGAGTGGCCGATCCACCAGACTTGGCCATTAATTTAGAGAAGTTTTTATTCTGCGGCTCTATCACAGCTAGCCCACCCCACGGAGCGTTGACTACCGTCTTGCCGGCGCCTACGGGGATCTCGCTCGGATCGCTCACGGCTTTCATGAACGACTTGGGAATACCCGTCTTCTTTTTCACGCGGTGCTGGTCGTACTCCGGGTCGCCATTCGTCGGGCAGTTTTGAATGTAGTGACCCGGCGTTCCACACCGAAAGCATACGTAATTCGGCGGCGGTTTGCCCAGGATCCCACCCGGACCCATCATTGGTCCGCCCGCGCCGCCGGCTCCGCCAGCACCAGCACCAGCGGCTCCCCCCATGGGTCCACCTGGGCCGCCCCCTCGACCGCCGCGTCCTCCCATCCCGAAATCCCCTCGGCCACCACCACGGCCACCATGGAACCCCCGTCCTCCTCCTCCTCCGCCGGCTCCGCCTCCTCCGCCGGCTCCGCCAGGTGGACCGTAATAGTTGACCACTTTGTCGGCGTTGCTGCCTGTGGACGCCGACCACGTCTTGTTGCCCAGTGGTCGGGCGCCGCGCATGTCTTCGGCTTGTTCGTGGATCGACTGCAGCGCTGCAAGCTCATCCTCCATGGTCTGTGCACCACCAGTCGCATCCGCCTTTTGAAATACACAACACGTGTTAGACCTCGAGATATCCATTGTATCTGAGTCGATGCATAAACGCACCGCTTGCGTACTGCTGTCGGCGACAACTGTGAGAGGCGCCGATGGAATGCTGCGTTACAAACCACTATATCAACACCCCATGCGATCTCATCCAACACACATATATTCCAAGACACGTACTGTGGTGTCGCACCACCTGCCAGCGGCAACATCGGCGGACTGCGTAATTGCGCCTGGGCTGCAGCCGTGGCGGCCTGGGCAGCGGCCTGCGCGGCTTCGTTCTTCATGCGCGCGAGTAGTCCTTGACCGGGCGTGAGGCTCGGAATGCGCTTGACTGTAACACTTGTATTGCGTGGCAATTGCATATTCTCGTCATCGTACACTTTGCCATTTTGCGCATCAGTGATCACGAGATCGAAATCCAGTCCTTTGGCAAGTTTCTTCTTGTCGACAATCGCTTTCTTGAGGTCGAGCACACGGATGACGGCACCAGGGAACGTGACGGTATCGAACTCCTTGGCCGACTTGAACTTGAAGTGGATGGACATTTGAAAGTCCTCTCTCTACTACAGAAAGTGGCCCCAAGGTTTCCTTTGTTATCCCTTGGTTTCCCTTGCTTTTCCCCGCGCGAGCTTTTCGTTCTCCTCTCCCTGCTCGGAATCAAAGCGACACTACAATAAAACCTTATTTCATGGCGGGAAGGTTTTATGCGTCAATTCCAGTCGTTTTCGCGGGGGAGTGAACGGTCTTGTATTGAGGAAGGTTACAGTACTCGAAAGGGACCTTACAAGTACAGTACATCACTCGATTAAAGAACGCTACTGGCTTTTGAGGTTTGGATTTGAATATCCAAACAATGGAATCGCGGAGAGACCGGACAGCGGCCAAGAAGCAGATCGCCGTTGTTGGCAGGAAGATGTTGGCGACGCCTACGCGCCACGGCAGCGCCTCGAGCGGTAGCATGGTGACGGTCAGCAGCCGTCGCAGCGTCAAGAGTTTGGTGAGCGACCTGGCGCCAACGCCAACGCCAACAACCGCGCCAACGCCAACACCAACGGTCACACCATCGGTGCTGGATGACAAGGAGAACTGCGTGACGCCCAACCACGCCCAAACCAACGCTAACACCAACATTCACCACATTACGAACAAGCCAACACCTGTGCCCAAGCGCACGCCGCCCGAGCGTATCTACGAGTGCGTGCTCGACGCTGCAGGCAATGTCACCAAGTGTTCCTACCTCAAAGGTCGCTTCCTCGGCAAAGTGTGTTTTCTCTTTCTCCCCAACTATCGAAGGTCTCTCCTCACATCAATTGTATTGTATTAGGGCGGCTTTGCGAGCTGCTACGAAGTCGTGTGCGAACGCTCGAGCCGCAAGTATGCGTGCAAAATGGTGACCAAGCGGTCGCTCGCCAAGCCCAAAGCTAAAGTCAAATTCAAGTCGGAAATCAAAATCCACAAGGCATTACGCCACCCAAACGTGGTTCAATTCGAGCGCTATTTTGAAGACGACGACAACGCCTACATCCTCCTTGAACTCTGCCGCAACCAGTCGCTCTCGGACCTCATGCGCCGGCGCAAACGCCTCTCGGAGGCCGAAGTCCGGTACTACATACGCCAGCTCGTCGACGGCCTCGCGTACCTTCACAAAAACCTCGTGATCCACCGCGACCTCAAGCTTGGGAATCTGTTTATTACAGCCGATATGAAGCTCAAGATTGGGGACTTTGGCCTCGCAGCGTTGCTCGACAATGAGTTTGATCGCAAACGCACCCTGTGTGGCACGCCCAACTACATCGCCCCCGAGATTCTCACGGGCCGCTCGACCACGGGCCACAGCTTTGAAGTCGATATTTGGTCCATGGGCGTGGTCATGTACACGCTGCTCGTGGGCAAACCGCCGTTTGAGACGCAAGACGTCAAAGAGACCTACAAACGCATCCGCGTTGGCGAGTATTCGTTTCCACCCGAAGTCGAACTCTCGGAAAGTGCCAAGTCGCTCGTGCGAAGTATGCTGCGCGTCGAGCCGCATCTGCGACCGTCGCTGAATGCGATCCTTGCGCACGCGTTCTTTGCAGAGCGACCGACCATGTCGTCCCTCCCCAAGACCGCACTATTGATCACGCCGCCCGAGTGCAAACGCGCGATCGCGTCGAATAAACGCAGTATGGACGCACGGTCGTACGAACAGCCGCCGCGGTATCCGCTCCGTAGACGAGACGTGAACAGCACACGCGATCGCGAACGCGTGGTGCCCCCCGTGGTCGTACCGCCAACAAAGTATACGCTGACACCCGAGGAACCCGACGACGCGGAGACGACGATGGTGTTTGGCAAGAGCACCAACAGTAGTGCTGCGAGCGGCGACAAGTCGCTGACCAGCAAAAAGTCGTTGTCATCGGAAAAGTCGGCGGGCAATAACGCTAGTCGAGCGACGACTGCCACAAGCGACACGCCAGTGCCCACAACGCGCGGAGACGACGACGAACCCGAACCCATGGAAAACGCGAGAGACCCTTTCCACGTGGTGCAAGACACTCTGACGCGGTTTTTCTACCTTGAAGAGCACGGCCAAAACGAAGAGAAACTGGACGAATTCTCGAGCGCGTCGGTCATCGTCGCAGCGGCCAAGCGCGTTAAGGATATCCGACTCGAACAAGAAGCCGCTCGATCACAGGCGTTAGTACCAGCGTCGTTGTGGCTCTCGCAGTGGGTCGACTATACCTCCAAATATGGCATGGGCTACGTGCTGTCGGACGGTTCGTCTGGGGTCTACTTCAACGACTCGACCAAGATCATTGCGTCGGCGGACGGCAAGGCACTTGAGTACATCGAACGCGTGGAGCAGCTCAGTGGTGTTCCCGAGCCATTTGTGCGTTGCAGTGGTGCTATGTATGACCCCGCGCTCAAGAAAAAAGTGACGCTCATGACCCATTTCAAAAGCTATCTGATTGACGAGCGAGAACGAAAACGCGAGATCGCGGCGTTTGAACAGGAAGTCAAGGAGCTCACCAAGAGCAGTAAACAGGACGAGGTAGGTGCGGCGTCCGAGCGCATGGTGTACGTCAAAAAGTGGGTCAAGACCAAGCACGCCGTGCTTTTCTTTCTGTCGAACCACACGTTCCAGTTCAATTTCTACGACACGTCCAAACTGATCCTCTCGCCGTGCGGTCGTGTAGCCTCGTACGTGGACAAGGAAGGCAAATTGGGTGTGTATTCCACTGCTGTCGCGATCCTGAATCGCGAGCCAAGCGATTTGGCCAAGCGCCTGCGCTATGCACGAGATATGTTTGAGCAGATTGCGCGTGTGAACCCCGCGGCCGCCGTGCACGCCGCTGAGCCGGCGTGTGAGAAACCGTGAATTTTTCAAATTGATATGACCATAATATAGCTGTAGTAGTAGTATTTGCCTGAAGTATCACTATGGCGTGCTGCATTGACAGTTCGCACTCGGCCTCTCTTTGTCGGCGTGGAACGGTGATAGAAAAAAGTTGCGAAGGCTAGCCCTGTCCTCTCGACGTCATCGTTCCGGTTAAATATCAATTCGAGGAACAGAATTTGTTCGAGAAGCTAACACACTTCGATAAACCCGTGGCGGCCATGCTCGCGTGTTCGGGCAGTGTCTCGAGCCGTCGCCGTTAAAAGACGTCGAATCATTGTCGTCTTGTAGGCCATCCGCGCATAGGTGACGAACTGCAGGGTTGGACTGGGTTGAGTAACACTCTCTCATCCAGATAGATTGAGAGTCTCACCTAACCTAGTACACGTAGCCTGGACTTTATCGCGGTTGGTCCACCAGCCACTGGGTCATTACTTTACCGCTGGCTTTGGCGGCGCGCGTAGCGGCGTGAGCCCGCTCAGTACGAGCGGGCGAGCAGCGCCACCCAGCCCGCGCGGTTCGTGCTGACGACCAGTGCAGCCTCTCGGCCAATTCGTGGTAGTTGACCCAGCTCACATGACGCGCAGAACTCCAAGAAGTTGGCCGTGCGACAGACAAGAATGTTCGCCAGAACGTCCTATCCATGGAATTTAAGCATAGTGAACTCAACTCAAAATGTAGAAGGTCCACAGTATTTGTGGATACCCTATCCGCACAAAATATCATGGATCGTGCGATGACCATGTTGAATACTGGGACCTCCTACTTAAATGCCTCCTCAACTGCGACTCGCCGCTGTCGCGCCCGGGTTGCTTTTCGGAAGATGTCAAGTAGCGATATGGTCGTCGTCCCGAGCCCGACGTCGTCTCGCACGGACGCTGGCGTCGGTCACGTAGCACTACGACCAGTCGTCATCCATCGTGGTAGAGGAGGAGGCAGCGTCGAAAAGCGAAGACTCGATGCGTTAAGCCAGTTCCAACCAGACCTTCACAACTCGCAGTGGACATTGCAAGACTTGCTTCCATCAAATATGAGTTTTCTAGCAGTTGATACTCGCTGCGTTATCCATTTTGGCGATGATTGTGACTTGCGCGTACGGACGTTTTCCAGCAAACCCCTATCGTCATTCCAGAATAGTTCTCTGTCGAAAGTCGCAGTCGGCAACGGTTGTGGCGGCGTCGTTTCGGGTGGCACTCGATTGACAATATCCATTTATACAGTTCAGAATCAACCGAATTCCATACTATAGTACACTCATCTAGTCGAAATATAAGAAGATACGGAGATGCAGTACTTTCCTTCGATGACAGCGCAACGAGCAGTTCAAAGTTTTTATGGCTCCATGGAAAATGGGCAGCAAAACCGAATGCTTCGCTCCTGTATGAGAAAGACACCTTTCCCAACACCGCTACGTGCCCAATCTCTCATTCTCCAACACAACGCCCTGCCAGTAATAATGACGGACCTCTCGCCTGCAGTCCGCGCCGTCTGCCTCCGCCACGACGCCGCCATCGACCTCATCATGCATGAGATCAACAGCTTCCTCGACGTCTCGCGCGATTGGAGCCTCACAATGGCGGCGCTCTGCGGCCACCTGCGGCTCGTGCAGCGTCTGAGCGCACAGAGACCACAGCCGTTTGACCATTGTTGCACCGAAGCGATGGACGCTGCGGCCGAGTTTGGGCACTTGGAGATTGTCCAATGGCTCCACGCGAACCGCACCGAAGGCTGCACCAAGGACGCCATGAACATGGCGGCCTCCAACGGCCACTTGGCGGCCGTCGCATGGCTCCATACCCACCGCACAGAAGGCTGTTCGAAATCGGCCATGGATTTTGCTGCCCAACACGGCCATCTCCACGTGGTCCAGTGGCTGCATTTCCATCGCAAAGAAGGCTGCACGCGATTGGCCATGGACAATGCCGCTAAAGAAGGGCACCTTCACATCGTCCAGTGGCTCCATTTGCACCGCCACGAAGGCTGCAGCAAGTCGGCGTTTGAGAATGCGTGCACCGACGGGCGGCGCGAAGTCGCGCAGTGGCTGCTCACGCACCGTCGGCGGACGTGCTGCCTGCCGCGCGCGATTGAAAAGGCCATTGCGTACGGCCAGCAGGCGATCGTCGCGTGGCTGGACGCGCTTCGATCAGCAGACACGGAGGACGAAGACGCCACCGACCGAGACGAGGAAGAGGAAGAGGAGGAGGACGACGACGACGATCCGTTCGAGGCGGACGAGCTGCGCTGGCTAGTAGATGCAGTAGCGATCGAAGCAGACGAGCGACCACAAGATGCGACACCTGTTGACGTGGCGATCCTATGCTAAGCGTCTCGTTCGCCAGGTGGCGACGGCTGCCTCAGCGTTATGCGCCTGTAATTATTCCGCCCACAAACAGCGCTCTTCATAATCACCCAACAGCGCAGTCACTGTCACTTTTTTGAGCTTATCTATGATATAATAGAGGTATTTCATGCTACAACACGGGATTATGCGGAGAGCCGTCTCAAATTGTGACTCACAACGGCTCGCGAGCTGACTGAAGCCGCCGGCTTTTCGAATCCGCACCCATGTTGGTCCGCGGCTTCTTCCTCCGGTCACAATCCAACTCACACGCCATCAAACCTCTAATCGACTAAACCGACCGACATCCATGGACTGTTCGCCTGCCGTGCTCGCTGTGTGTCGCGCCAAGAATGTGGACATTGACCTCGTCCACGACCGCATCTACGGGTTCCTGGATGCATCTACACAGTGGACGCTGGAAGACGCGGCCGCCGAAGGACTCTTACATCTCGTGCAGCGACTGAGCAAGCGGACGCGCGAAGGAGACGACACTGCTGTGGACGCGATGGACTTGGCGGCGGAGCATGGCCACCTCGCGGTCGTCGAGTGGCTCCACGAGAACCGCAGCGAAGGCTGTAGTGAGGACGCGATGGACCTAGCGGCTGCGTGTGGCCACCTGGAAATCGTCCAGTGGCTCCACGCCAACACCGATGTAGGTGGCACAACCGACGCCATGGACTTGGCCGCCAAGTATGGCCACCTCGACATTGTCCAGTGGCTTCACGTCCACAGCGACGTAGGCTGCACGTCCAACGCGATGGACGGCGCGGTCGGGAAGGGTCACTTGCGCGTCGCGCAGTGGCTGCACCGCCATCGAGAAGAAGGCTGCACCGAGAACGCGCTGGTGGATGCAAGCTATGCAGGCCACTCGGCGGTCGTCCAATGGGTGCTAATGTTTCGCCGCGAGGGCCGGATCGAAGACGCCATCGTCAATGCGGCCGAGCGCGACCACACGGAGCTTGTCGAATGGCTGCTTAACCATGCGTATTTGCGCGAACCTCAGCCACAGCGCGACCTCGGTGATTTCATGACCAAGTCGCCATGGACCTCCCTAGAGCCCAGCGATTTGACGACGTTTCAGACCGCAATCACTTTATAAACCAATCAGAGATGTCTATTTACTATATTAACCTATCAATATCACTCAAGTACGCCTCGTATCTTCTGGATTCAACGAAGGTCACGCACGATCCATGATTCAGCAGATCCAAGGATAAAACATTTCAGTCTGGTGGCGGATATCCATTATGCAGAGCCAACTGTGATGCGTTGTGTGGCCTAGACCATCAGTCCATGTCACGGATCAGTGGTGGACGCACTCACTTCGAATGCGTCCGGTCAAACGCAGCCTCTTCGCAAGAACCAAGCGGTCACTCGATGTCACTCTCGCAAGAATGATTATGTTGCAGTAAAGGTTCTTTATGCAGCCGCACAGGATAATCAGAGATTGGGGATTTTCGACCCGACACATGCAAATGGCCGGCGTCAACAGAGGGACGAGCTTCGGCAAGCGGCCTCTGGAATCCGCACCCATGTCGATCCGATACAGCCCTCCCGTCGCGACCGGTTCACAGCTCAAGTTTCGCGCAAGCACACCAGACCTCACATAACGCCAACGATGGATTGCTCACCTGCCGTGCTCGCTGTATGTCGCGCCAAGCATGTGGACATTGACCTCGTCCACGACAGCATCTATAAGTTCCTGGATGCGTCCACACAGTGGACGCTTGGCCACGCGGTCGCCAACGGCCACAATTATCTAGTTCAGCGACTGATTAAGCGAACGAGCCGCGGAGATAACGCAGCGATGGACGCAATGGATCACGCGGCAGAAAATGGCCACCTCGCGATCGTCCAGTGGCTCCACGAGAACCGTTCCGAGGGCTGTTCGACGGCCACCATGGATCGAGCATCCGCACGCGGCCACCTTCAAATTGTCCAGTGGCTCCACGTCCACACCGACGCAGGCTGCACGACCGACGCTATGGATCGTGCGGCCGCCAGTGGTCACCTGCGCGTCGTGCAGTGGCTGCACCATCATAGAAAAGAAGGTTGTACAGAGAACGCCCTTGTGGATGCCACTCACGCCGGCCACACAGCGGTCGTCCAGTGGTTGGTGAGGCACACATACTTGTGCGAGCCACAGCCACAGCCGCAGCGTGACGTCAGTGATGCAATGGCCAAGTCGCCGTGGACCGCCATGGAGTGGACGCCACCCAGCGCCACCCTGTGGACGACCACAGTCCAAACCGCAATCACATTTTAAACCAATTGGATCATTTTCTAGAATATATGGACCATCATTGTACATGCCCATCAATCAATCTTTCTGGATCCATCGAAAGGTCGCGATCTCGAGATCCAGACATCCGAAAAAGTGAATTACAAGCCAAAATGCCGTGGCGGATACGCATGCCCCAAAGACGCCTACAGCTTTTTGCCTTGGTGGTGCTTTTGGCGTCGCACTGCGCGTGGGCGTGGCGGCAGTGGACGTGGGAGAACTCGACCGGCCCCGGCGCGCGCTCGGGCCACTCGCTCGTGTTTTACAAGAGCCAGCTCATTGTGTTTGGCGGCCGCACCAACGACACGAGCAAGACCCATGTCCCCAAGACCTACGAGATCCACCAAGTGAATGGCACGCTCGAGTTCTCCAGCTACGAAGACAAAGTCGCTCGTCCGAGCGACGACCCCACCGTCCGCGTCGGCGTCTTTCGCAACGACGTCTGGAGCTACGACATCAGTACGTACTATCATGTCTATTTAGGTCCTTCGATACGAAAACTCATAGTGTACTTAAAAGACTGTACGCGGTACGCCGATGCGAGCTGCCGCGACGCGACGTGGACGGTGCTCAATGCCGGCGCCGAGTGGGGCGGTTGCGAGATCGTGTTTGGCGCCTACGTCTGCTCGCACCCGTCCGAGCGGTGGTTCCACCGCGCCGAGGTCTTTGGCGACGACACGATGTTGGTCTACGGCGGCTTCTCCGCCTTCTGCGAAGACTACTGCGACGATATGTGGCTCTTTGACTTTACAGACAATTCGTGGACTGAGATGATGGAGATTGGCAACGCGGTCTACGGCCCCGGCAAGCGCTTTAAATTCTCTAGCGTAGTCGTAGGCTACAAAATGTACGTGTTTGGCGGCTTTCGGCTCTGGCACGGCTTTGCCCACGAGAATTCCGTGGAAAACGATTGGAGCGACGTGACGCAGTACCCCCGCGGCGGGTATCTCAACGATCTATGGGTCTATGACAAGCTAACCAACCAGTGGACCAACCTCACGGAAAAAGTCGTGTGTCCTAAACTCACAGTCCTCCAAGAAATCGAGCAGATCGACGTCGAGTGTCTCCTCACGTGGCCACCGTCGCGCGCCGGCCACGCGTCGGTGATCTATGAAGACGGCCTATATGTCCACGGCGGGTACCGCACGTTCTTCCCGTACCCCTCGACCACCAGTGCCGGCGCTGGACGCGGCACGCTGACCATGCGCGGTGTCGGCTTTACGCCGTACCCCACTCACCCCTACTACCTCGGCGATTTCTGGGTCTATAACCTCACGACCGGCGTCTGGCGAGAGCTTACATTGAACGTCGGCGACGATCTGGACACGCGCGAGAGTAGCGACCGCCTCCCGCCGCCGCGTCTCGACCACACGCTCGTCGTCGCGGAGGATGTCTTTGTCCTCTTTGGCGGCTACGTGACCAACTTCTACTATGACGACACGTGGCAGTACAACATCAGTGCGTCTCTCACTCCCTTCTGATCCGATCGGAGACACTGACACTTTGGGTATCCCTAGGCTTTAATCGCTGGCGACGACTCTCAACGTTTGTGTATGCCGACTACCCTGAGACCTGCACCGACGATCTAGCGAAACGCAAGCTCGAGCACAGCGGCAATTACGCGGCGTTTGTGTCGCCCCCCGACCTGCCGGATGATCTCCACGGCTACTACTTTATCAAGGAACGCCATTACGGCACGCTCACCGTACGTTTGATTTTTGCACAAACCCATTGATCCGGAGGCTCACTGTGTTGGGGGGATCTAGTTTTCTGTGCAAGCCGAACCGACGCGGGGCAGCGGCGGCCCGCCGGTGCTCGTGACCCAAGCCAGACGCCAGGCGCCTGGGTGGGACGGCTGTCGCGACCGCTTCGACAATCGCAGTGACTTGCCACCGCACCTCCAGTGGCAGCATCCGTCCCAACGGGCCGGCCACATGGCCGCGTACAACCGCGAGTTCGCTCAGACCTTTGTGTACGGCGGCTTTGGGTTTGCCGACGAGTCTCCGTACCAAGTGGCCAAGACCCTGGCGGCCGACCCCCTCACCGACTTGTGGCAGTACGACCTTACCCACTGCGTCAAGAACTGCTCGCTCCACGGTGACTGCCACTACGGTTCGTGCCGGTGCCACGACGGATACTACGGCACCGACTGTTCCAACACCACGTGCCCAGGGAGCTATTGTGCGTATGACGACGTCACCCACGACCAGCACTGCAACCACTGCTGCTTCTCGGGCTTTGAACACACGGCCAACGACTCATACGTCGAAAACATTCAAAAGTATCCGTGCACATCCGACAATCTCCATTATGCCAACGGCGTCTGCGACGGCTTTGGCAAGTGCCTATGCCGCCCGCCGTTTGTGGGCGACGACTGCTCAATCCGCGACTGCGGTCGCAACTGCTCGGGTCACGGCTACTGCTCGCTCGAGTTTCCAAACGCGCGGTGTCTCTGCGACGACGGCTGGTTTGGGACCTACTGCGACGCGCGGCTCTGTCTCAACAATTGCTCGTTCCCCAACGGCGTCTGTCTGAACGGCTCGTGCTTTTGCGCGATGGTGTACGAGCCGTACAACAACACGCGCGAGTACCTGCCGCGCATGGGCGAAGACTGCTCGTTCTTCTTGCCGTTTGCGTATGCCGCGCGGACCTGGAGTGCGTCGCGGTCAGTGATTGGGCTGTCAATTGCCGTTATCCTCGCTCAGGCACTGTGGGCGACGCCCGAATAGTAATACTATTCTCCAGTAGAATAGAGATTTGTATTACTATTAGTCCAGTCCTGTAGTTCTCGTCTAAACACATCTACGCGTGGTCAGGTCTTTAAACTTGTGCGCGTGAATTCAAATCCAAAGTGTTCCCATCTACACTCGATCGCATGCCGCAGTTACTTTAGATATACTCACTTATACAAACTCGTATACAAAGCACTTGTCTCTGGACCGCTTTCGAGGTTTAAACTGGATCCGGATCTGCGAGTCCTACCAGCACCATCGTAGCTCATAATGTGACCCACGATTGCGCTGCATGTCCCCGTCTGCAGCCGCGAACAACACTTCCCCCACACGCAGTGCATGAGCGCGTACACTCAGCACTCGAGGGGCCACAGGCCACACTTGCGTGTGTGTGTCCCGAAGCGAGAGCTTTCATAAGGAGGTCCGCTGGTATTTCGCCCGTCGGCGTGTAGTGCGCAGCGATTTTGCCTTCCTGCAGTATGCCCTTAGCAGAGTTGGACTTCACGTCGACTGTCTTCAACTTCTCGCTGAGTCCTTGGCGCTTGAGCCGAGCGATAGCTGGCTGGCTGTCCATTGCGGGCACGAGCGGCACATTCTTGCGTAGGACTTGCTCCACGATGAGCTGCACCAGCTCGGTGTCTTCGATCGCGTCATCTGCAGCCGCGTACTCGACCGCTGTACTGGACTTAGTCACGATAGTCAGTTTCTCGTTTCCCCAAACCACGGGGCAACCGAAGGAAACACCACGTGGCCAGAGACCGTCTTTCGGTCGACGAGGTCGTTCGCCCAATCCGCATCGGAGGCCACAGCGATGTGGACGTCCGTAGGCTGCAGTGTAAGCTGCAGCACCTCGTCAGATACTTAGCTGCGTCCCACGCGACCGTCCGGGGCTTCACGTTGTGTCTTGGGGGCTGCCCGACTACGAAGCTTGCGTCTAGCCTTGTCACTCGAGCCAAGTACAGCAGAGCTCCGACGGATATGCGATACGGCATATTCTTCATCTCACGGGCTTCATCGTCCGGGATCTCGGGTAGCGCGAATTGCAAACTGGATCATCCGCATCTACGAGTCCTGTGATCACTTAATCACTCATGATGTTATCACGGCTGCGCTGCTTGTCCCAGTCTGCAGCCGCGAATAACAAATCCTACCCCTGAAAATCAATCATCAGAGCAACCATCATTCAGAAGCCGTCGTCAAGCACGGGCAGCTCGTTCGTGCTCTTGCGTCGACGCATTGAGCGCGATGCTGGGGACCCAGCCGTCTCGGCAAGCGGACGGCGGCCGGTGGCAGACGCCGACGCGGTCTCGGACGCCGACGCCGACGCAGCGCTGTCGTCCTGGCCGTCGGTGTCCGCGCTGATGGTGCTGCTACTGGCCACCCGCACGCTGTCGGTCGCCGCTACGGCATGCAAGATGGCTTTGCTGCTGGACGGGCGCGGCAATGGAGACCCATTGGCAGTAGCCCGCGAAAAACTACGCGACTCGGTCTCAACCCCAAAGAACGAGGTGCCGCGCCTTAGGCCGACCGTAGCAATGGCCGCGACCGACGCGACGCTCGTGACCGACGATTTGCTGCCGCCACCAACCGGCGAAAAGTACTTGGCGACATCGACTTTAAGATGGATGACGTTGGGGAACCCACGCCGCGTGCGGATGATGTCGTTGTCGAGGATCACACCAAAGTCAAAGTAGATGGACGGCGGGATATAGAGCTGCTGGTGATGCGCGACAAGCTCCAGGGGGAACGTAGTGCGCACGAGGCTCTGCGCGCGCACGGGCTCACACAGCAACTCTTCGAGCGGCAGTCGCTGGTACGTGGATGCGTTGGTACCTTCACTGTCGCCGTCATGGTCGACGAGACTGTCGGTACGGCGGCGGACTCCATAGTACACATACTTGACACCTACCACACCGACCGCGACTAGCAGCGCCTCACCCACAATGGTAGCCAGTGGCGCGTACAAAATACCCAGCACCTCAGTGCTGGTACAGAGCAAGTAGTCGAGCTCTTCGTTAAAGCTGTTGGCGTACGCCGTGTGGCCGGGGAACGACGCGTAGTCCCAGAGCCGCTGGCCGTCGACTGCGTATTTCGCACCGCCCACGGCAAACGTCTGGTGAAAGTTGGCGATAGCCACCACGACGCCAATCATCAGCACCTGGGACGTCGAGAGGAACGTGCGTTTCGCGATGGCGTACGCGCGCGTCTCGCTCACAGTGACGACCACTGCCCACAGTTGGTTGATCACACAGTGCACGATCATCCACACGCGGATGCAGGCCAAGACGGCGTGAAATTTGCCGGACGACTGCTCGTTCCAGGTCCAGATAATGGCGTTGGGAATCTGGAACTGCCACGAGAGCAGACCTGAGACCAGCGTGAGCACGACGATCGGCGGACTCCGGTAGAGTGAGCGATAGAAGATCGTCCACGAGTACTCGTGCGTGAGTCGCGCGAAGTCGTCGGCGTTCTGGGTGCCCAGCATCGGCAGCAACAGCACGCTCGCCGTCTCCATTGCACTGCGGGCGTGCGCCGCAAGCAACGCCATATCGACGGCGATCACGAGAATGTACAAATGCCCAAAGCTTGAAAAATTTATAGCCGTTCGGTGGTCCAGTGTGATGCTGCCGTCGTGGTCAGTTGTTCTTAAGTGGAACGAGCTTTGGCTGTTTTGGCGGATCACAAACTCAAAGCCCATGAGGTTGAGGACGTCGACCGTGAGATACGCCTTGTCATAGTGTAGTGCCGTGAACGCTGGCGTGTGGACACCTACAAATGCCGCGTCAAAGACGTTGGGCGAGCCGCAACCCACGAGCGTCGGCGCCGGGTACTCGCCGGTGCCGCCGTACTGGACGGCCTCCACGCAGACCACGCTGCTGAGCGGATAGCTCTGACTGATCAACGCAAGCATTTCGAGCAGCTCTCGCTCGGCGTCGGAATTAATATCAGCCACGGCGTCGGCCGCAATGACGGGGTCGCTGAGGCGATACCGGTGGACAAACTCGGTCACGACGTTCTCTTGGCACAGCGGTGGGCGGCGGTGGAGATAGAGGAGCTTACAGGCCGTCCACGCGACGGCGTCCACGCGGGCACTGGCCACGAGAAAGAGGTCGTTGGCGAGAAACTGTTTGGTGGGAGCGCCAAGTACACAGTTGGTCGCGCGCGCCAACAAGAAGAGGTCCGAGTCTGAATTCACGTTGGCGCCGTAGAGCGCGTCGCACTTGGCGAGCAGCGACGGCCAGCCGCTCGTAAAGTTGACCTCGTCACCAACATCAAGAGCTGAGGTATTGGCCGACGGCACAAGCGGCAATCGATCGAATGTCGCTGTCCCCAGTGCGTGAAATCCTGTGGCTTCGGACGGTCCGAGCCACGCCGTCTTAAAGTAAAAGTCGCTGAGGTCGAGCGCGAAGAAAAATGCGAGCGCCGTGAGGTGGATCGCCGGCAGCGACCACGCGGATACGCGGGTGCGCGACGTCATGATGGAGTCTATCGTATGACGGAGAGAGCAATAGTGAAGTGAAAGGACGCGCCGGCGGAGGCCGAAAGAACGCACGGCGTTTCGGATCTTAATGTAGCCATTTTGCAAGAGCAGCTCAGCTCTGGGTTACATGGGAGGTTACGCTTCTCGATATGAAGTTCCAGGATTTTTGATTTCTCTTATTCCACCAATCAGAACTCCTTTCCGATCAAATATTCCACCAATCAGCTCGTTGTTCGCGGTCTTGCATAACGATGAAGAACACACCTGCGAGAATCCACATCACCATGGAAACCAGCGCCGCATCCGCTGCGTCTACGCGCATTGGCGTCGTCCCCAACGCCGCGATAGATGTAGAAGACGACGCGAAGCATCCGCTCTGCACATCTGAGACCACCACAGCCAATATAAAGATGCCGACGGTCAACGCGCGCGCCGACCGCTTTCCGTTCTGCATTGTGTGGTCGCCTATCCCCATCATTACGTGGTTGCTGCCGTTCATCGGCCACATGGGCATTGCCACCTCCGAGGGGTATATACATCTAACCTACGTGTATGTCTTCCCACGACTACGTACTCACCTTGTCTGTCTATGTAGTATCATGTACGACTTTGCTGGCCCCTATACGATCGGCCGCGAGCACCTCGCGTTTGGTGCACCGACGCGGTTCCTCCAATTGACAATATCCGCAGCAGACGCACCGGCGTGGGACCGTTCCGTTGCCCAAGGCTGTGCGGTCTACGAGACACGCATGCACAACCTCTGCTGCGACAACTGCCACTCGCACGTGGCGACCTGCCTCGAGCACTTTGAGTACAGCGGCCGCAAGCGCTGGGACATGGTCACGCTCTGCCTGTGGATGTTTTGCTGCGGGCGGTATGTAGGTCCCGTCGCGTTTCTCAAATCGTGGCTGCCGTTTGTAGTAGTCATTGTGGTGTTGTGGGTCGTAATGTAAAATGTGGAAAAGGATAAAACGGATTAAGATGCTGCTACCACAACAAGACTCTTTTCTTCCCACGCTTTCAACGCATCGCTCTGCAAGAAATCGATCACGGTCTTAGTCCAGCAGGTTTCCGACGTCAGCGTCTCCCCAGTCGTCCTCTACAACATCACTCACATAGAGTCACTCAACTTCTCCACTCTCTCAACTCCTTAGTACGCACCGTCGTTCTTAGGGGCGCGTGTCGTTGGTGGTGTCTGTCGCTGCGCCGCCGTCTGGGGTCGCTCGTGAGCCAAGAGCGGTTGTGGCGCTGCGTATTCGTTCTCATCTTCGTCGCGACGATTCGACATGGCTGATCCTCCGCCATCTCGTCCTCCTCCACCTCCTCCTCGTCCTCCTCCGCTGTTGCTGTCTCCGCTGTAGCGCGCACCGTTATCCCGTGCGTACTGCTGCTGCTGTTGCTGATAGTGTTGCTGTTGTTGCTGCTGCTGATAGCGGTCGTCATTGTCCTCCGATCGCGCTGACGATCCACCATTGCGCTGGCCTTGCTGACTCGACTGCTGGTGCTGACTCATTTGCAGACTTGGCTGTTGCTGACTTTTTGTGGTCGTGGCGTGGTCGCGCTCGAGCTTGGCGAGCTTGGTCTGGTACTGCTCGCAGCGCTGCCCCAGGTCTTTGCAGATTGCCACGAGATACCGGAGGCACTCGAGGTTTTCGGGGTAGTCGGTGTGAATCTGCTCGTACAGTACCATGGCCTTTTGGTACGCGCCCATGCGGCGGTAGCAGCTCGTGACCATGAGCCGCCACTTGACTTCGGTGGGCTGGATCTGCGACGCGCGCTCGAAAAACTGGATCGCTTTCTCATAGAGTTCGCTCTTGACGTACCAGACACCGAGCCATGAGATCACGTCGAGGTTGATGGGGAACGCGCGGTACGATTCGAGGTGGTAGTGCAGCGCCTGGGTCTCGTCGTCGTCCTTGTTGAAGAGCTGGCCCATGCGCGCGAGCACGCCCGGGTCGGCCACGTTCTTGCCGCCCGCGGAGGAAGAAGAGGCGTTTTTGGCATTGTGTTTTTCGGGTTTGTCGCCATTGCCAAAGCACGACAGCAAAATATTGAACCACTTGGCGGCCTGCCGGTAGTTGCCCATAGTATCGTGGAGATTCGCAATCTGAAAGAGCACTTCAACGTTGCTGGGGACGATGCTGTGGAGCTTTTCAAACGCCTGGAGTGCTTCGTTCAGCACGCCCATTTTGATGTTGACGAGCCCAAGGTTGTAGATGGCTTCAATGCAATCGGCCTCAACACCTATGGCTTCGAGGAAGAGTTCTTTCGCGCGCTCGCATTCATTCTTAACGTAAAGACAATTCCCCTTGTTCACCAAAGCCTTGGCGTTGTAGCGCTGGTGGCGCACCGCCATGGATGCGTACTTGTCGGCCTGGGCAACGTCGCCTTCGATAAAGTAGAGAAAACTGAGGTTGGTCGCGGCCATAGCTTTGTGGACGTGGTCTTTCTTCTCGAACGCCTTGAGCACTTCAATGGCCTTGTCGAATTCTTTCTGCTTGAGAAAACAGTGCGCTTTGCCAATCTCCATTTCGCTGGCCAGTGATTCGTGGGTCTCTTGCTTTAGAGCGTCAATGACCCAGTTGTACCCGGCGAGCCAGTCTTTCTTGTCGAGCGCCGGCGCACACAACTTGGCGGCGATCAGAATGTACTCCATCGCTTTCTTCCGACGCGCGCGGATCTCGGCTTTGAGGCCGTCGGTCTTGAGCGAATGCAAGTGCTCGCGCGACGATTTGAGCTCGTCGTCGCCATGGTCGTCGCGCAGCGGATCGCCTTTTGTGAGTTCGTCTTCTTCGTCTTCTTCGCTCAGGCCTTCCATGGGGATCGCAATGAGGTTTGTGAAGCCGCGCCGCATTTTCTCGTGCTCGCCGATCGCATAGTAGCAGATAATGAGGTTAAAGCCCGACTGGAAGTCGGCGTTGCCTTCCATCACGTCTTCAAAGGTCGCAGCGGCGTCTTGGTAGTGCCCCAAGCGGATCTGCGCCGCGCCAATGTTACGCTTGATTTTGTACCGGATCTCTTTGCTCGTGTTGGGGATCTGGTCGAGCGCCATGCGATACATGCGGATTGCTGTCGGGAACTGCTGCTGCTCGTAGTAGATGTTGCCCATGTTGACGCGCAGGCGACCACCGTTGGCGTACTGTTTGTTCTTGACAATCGGCGTGTACGCTTGGATCGCTTCTTTCCAGAGGCCATTGAGGTGGTAGGCGTTTGCGAGATTGAAAAAAACGGCGTACGTGAGGTCGACATTAAGTAGATCGGTCAGTGCGTGGGCCTCGCAGTGCTTGGTGAACGCGCGTTCTTTGCGGCCAGCGTCCTTGGCAAAGTGCAGCGCTTCTTCGTACTTCAGCTTTTGAATCGCGTCGGCCGACTGCTCGATCAGCAAATTCACAGCGCGTTCGAGATCGCGTGCGACTTCTTTGGGTGAGTTCTCGGTCTTTTCAATGAGCGGCGGCGCGGCGCCGGCTTTGCGCGACTCGCCAAGCGGATCGAACATGCGTTGGCCGGCGGCAGTGCGTGGGTTGGACTACAACGCCCTCGTTAGCCTCGGCGACCTGATACTTTTCTAATGCCATAACGTACCGAGAAGCCGGCACCGGCGACCGACGTCATGGGCCGCGCGTCTCCAGCGGCACCGCCACGTTGCGAAGCGGTGCCCATTCGTGACGCTGGTGCTTGTCTTCCCATCTGGGAAGGCGGTGCGCTGACCCAAAGAACATCAATTCGCCACGTTAGACTCGTCGCTGTTAGGTGGGAAGCGAGCGAGCGACCGACGTAACTCACCGGTAGGCCGTACCGGGCGGATTAAACCCGCCGCGTGACACTGGTACGCCGCCACCACCTCCATACGACGACGGCTGGTAGGTGTTCGTAGACGCGGTCTGCGGCGGCGCCAAGTCGATGCTGTAGTTAAAGCCGCCGTACAGATCGTCGTCGTCTTCGTAGTCGACCATGAGCCCGTGCTTGGACTGCTGACCGTAGCTGCCACCGCCGACACCTCCGTAAGACGGCATGGTATGGTTTAGTGCTGTGAAGTTGTCACTAGCAGTGGATCAGGCGCTGCTATGGACGGCAAAGGTCGCTAGATACTGGAGACCTCAACCAGCCCGAGATGTGGTGGCGTTTTCGAATTGAAACGACGCGATCTGTTGTGGTTAATTACTGGCTAATTCTGACGTGTTTCAGCCAATTAAATAAATATTTGTTCCACTAATTCACTGTCGACGTTGGCACGCAGTTTGCGGATTACAAAGTAAAAAGTAAGGAATATTGCAGAAGGTGACTTAAATCGTGAATCCTTGCAAAAGGTGATACACGTTTTTTAAACAGACTAAGGAAACTTCAAAGATAACTTCGCTGCATATCTTCGGTCCGATAAGATGGCTACACTGCCCACACAATGTACACTAAACCCTAGACGAACAAAAAGTCGACGTAGCGAAGGAAGGGCATAGTTCGCCTCACCCTCATCACTTGCACAGGACAGGTGACACGATGCAGCTCGAGGAACTGGCGGCGCTGCGGTGGGCAACGGGGAAGGATGCTGTGGTTGTTGTGAAGAACGTCACTCTGATGCAGGGAAAGCGCGTTCGTGTTGCAGGCAAGGGTGGTAGGTTCCGGCGTTTAATCTGTGACAGTGTAGCGACGGGGTGTGCTTGGTTAGACAGGTGGAAGTTTCCATTATAAAATGTACATGGGGACTAGCAAGCCAATATCCAAGCAACTCGAAAGCGATCCTGTTGTCTGGACCACGATCTCGACCGATCCATCGACCCCCGCCAAAGACTTCGTCACTCATTCGAAGAGTCAGCCCGGGTGGAAAACTCGGAGTACGTAATGTATCGTGCCAAGCAGGCAATTCTCTCCAAAATGTTCTTTGAAGATCCTACTACGATCCAAAAATTGCCACACTTCATGACTGAGTTTCAGTGACTCAACCCGGGGTCGTTCACCGAAGTGCAGTTTAATGGTATCCGCTGATTTCGCCGTTCCATTATGGTGCATAATCCAGAGAGGTTTCTACCTGGCCAATGTCTTTACGGGGTGGACGCTACTCATGTGAAGCATCGTGGGTACAACAGCGTGCAACTCATCGTTGTCAGCCGTGACGAGAACTACGAATGGGTCGTCGGCCACGTCATAGACCGTGGATTCCCACTTCGGGAATGTCCAGTCTTCAGTGACCGAAATCTGGGTCTCATCTTGGTAGCCAAGGCAATAAACGTCTTTAACATGTTCTACGTCCGTCACTTGATCGGTGAGTCATCAATGGACTGTGAATCGGCGTATCTCGTGCTCTAATGTTTTGTGTCACAGGGAACATGAGGGCAGACAAAGCAGTACGACTTGCGGTGAGCCAGGACAAGTTCGTGTGCGAACGAAACCGCCACTGAAGAGGACTTTCTTGATGCAATGGAGGAGCTCAACAAGGTGAACAGTGCCACGTACCTGAAAGCCATCCCATCCAAACATTGGACTCTCTACCGATTTACTATGACAGTATCCCACTGTACGGTTGGCGCACGACTAACTTCGTCGAGAGTGAAGTGGCGAGAAGCTTACGTTTAAACCCAGGATGATGCTTCCGTTCGAGTACTTCAAGTCAAATGCCAGCATTCTGATGGGAGAGTGCTATAAACGTGCAAGCACTGCAAGAAGTGGTAGAAAGTGAACGTATCGTCATATCCCGGGCTGAAATCAACTTCCAGGTACTACTGAAGAAGTCAAAAGATTACTTGGTCTCTTTAGCTCGGTTTAGGGTTTAGGGTTTTCAGGTTGCCCACGAACGGAGGCAAGCCGGAGTGATTTCAAACACGAGGC
>JAADVD010000399.1:0-26938 GCA_023334535.1 Pythium vanterpoolii
ACACTGTACCATCATAGTCAGTGTTATTACAGTACTTCATCGTAGTTTACCGCGTTGGAGATTCCTTCGCTTGTTTTTAAACACCGTGTATCACCTTTTGCTAGGATATAGGATTTGTATCACCTTTCGCAATTTTCCCTACGAAGTAATTACAAGTAACGACTTTGCAAGCATCATTGAGCAGCATGATCGTAATTAAATTTGTATGACTGCAGCTGGACACAGAGTGGGCGATCGCAAGTACTTTAATGACATGGTAACTTCATTACTTAATGTAAAAGCGGGAAAACATCAGTTTCATTATTTGATGCGTCGGGACTTAACAAATTTCGAGACTCGTGATCTTCCTGTGACTTCTTACAAGAAAGAGTTAGCAACGACAAGCGAGTAATGTAGTGAAATGGCTGCTGTCCAAGTATGAGAGCTTCGTTGACGACGATGATCATGAGCAGTACTCACTGCCGCCAACTGAGTCGTATCGGCAGTACCAGAACCAAATGATGAATTCCGAGGGATTTGTCACAGAAATTTGCAGAATCAAGAAGCCCAGCGGCAAGTGGGTGAGCATCAAGGAACGGGTCGTCTCATTATCCACTATTAAAGACAAACTATCAGAATACATTGTCTAAATCATTTGAAGAGAACCTAAATGTTTTTTGTATTAATATGCAGATCCATATATGTTACCGCCGTTACAAGCCGTTACTTACACGGTAGTGACGAAAATCCCTTAATATGGTGGCGCTACGACTTAATAAATCCCTAATATACATTGAAATTTTACTTGTTACTACGTTATTATATATTTTTTATTTGATAAGATTATAATAATGTATAACTCATGAGTCGTGGCACCTGACTCATGAGTCGTTAACTGATGATCACGAGTTTGTGTCCACTTTATGGTAGCTTTGCTCAACCGCACTATCTCATTTCCAATATAGTCAATCCTCATACTATTAAAATTATAAGCTTTAGGAATTGACCCATGACTCGTGACTCGTAAGTGAGTGGAAATAACACAGAATCAATAGTAACCTAGTAACGGAAAATAGAATTCAATATGAAACATGTAATTGACCACTGAATCTAAATCGTTTAACGAATTTGTTACCGCCGCCCAGTAACGTGTGGTAACATGCAGTAACATGAAATTCACGATACAAGCTCTAATCACTAATATCATTTCTTGTTAGTGACTCATGACTCGATAAAAGCGGTGAAGCAGAAGTGCTCACTGGGGTATGTCATCAACGTGAGGATCAACTGATGAATTGATAATGAACTGTAGGATGAATTGTACATGAATTGCGCCTCGAGAAGGAAATCTGCCATTCCTGAAACACGATGGTGACGCTGTTTTGCGCGGTGGTTGGAGTCGGGAGCGTCTTCCCTGTGGACATCGACGTCAGCGAGACTGTTGGTGATCTGAAGGACAAGATCAAGGAGAAGGAGGAGTATGGTTTTCCTGCGAGCAAGCTGAAGCTGTATCTCGCGAAGCGCGGCAGTTTTTGGTTGAACATTGGCAGCAATGACATCAAGGCTGTGCAGAGGAGAGACCCCTGATACGATCAAAGTACTCATGAAGGAGCGGATGGTTGAGACAAGAAAACTGGAGAACCGGGTGTATCTCGAAACGCGGTTCGCCACGGTAGAGGACGATATCCATATATTGGTGGAGCTTCCCGCCGAGCCAGATCAAGTCGTTAAGCACAACCGTAAGTGCGTATGTTTCCCCTATAAGTGGCGGTATCTTGACGCAGCAGTTGGTTGATCATGTTAGAACAAAGCGAATCACTAGGCTCTTTATTGGACAATGTGTTCTCATTGCAGTTGCCGTGGTCTTACCTGCAGACGTTGTTTGGTATCAACAAAGCCTCGAAGACCAAGAAAGATGTATAGCGAGCGCTGTGCCTCGTTTTGTATGCGACTGCATTGGGAATCTGCACCGTGGGGAGAATACTGGTCGGACTGTTGTAGCTTTTGATAGCCCACATCGAGTTTATGAAAGCAAGAGCGTACAGACGGCCACGACGCTCCACCGCCGATTCGTCCCCTCCCACAACATCCGTCGACCACTGCAACGATGACAGCACTGTGCATGGAGGTCCAAAATATGGATACGAATCCACGTACGTGACCGCGTACTCGCACATGTTGCGCACGGTCACACCCTGTTTGGAGTACAAAAGTGTCGTGGCGCAGCTGCGCAAACGATGCGATCTGCGATTCATTTGCCGCCTCTGCCACGCCTCAGACGCAAACACGCGGTCGCTACTCGCGCTCGACCGCAACAACTCGCGCAACGCGCGTTTTCACAAGAGCACCAAGCTACTTGTCGTTGGATCCACCGTGGTCTCCAAGCGCGGTTTCAGCTGTTCGTACTTCTGTGCCCTGGTGGCGTCGTAACGGATCGCGATCTCGTTGAGGGTCATGACGAGGATCGCCTTCACCAGCGGCATGAACTCCTGTATTTCGAGTTTCATGAGACAGGTGTCAAGGCTGCTATGCCGTGCGTGGAGCACCGAGTCGCTCGTAATGTACGCGGGGAGGTCATCGGTGTAGAGACGGTAATACTGCTTGGCAAAGTTCTCGGCGCCGAGACGCTCGCTGACCACGACGCCGTGCTGCTGCAGACAGTGTGTCTCGTTGCCATGAGACGGAAATCGTTCGATCGGTGTCTCTCCAGTTCGTGGTGTCGGTTGGATCATCGGATTTGGCGCATGTACTCGGCGCCGTGTTTGTGGTTGGCGGTTTGCGCGCTTTGGCGTACGTTAAGTTGAGCGCGTCGGGCGAGGTTGCAGAGTCCGCCTAGAACCCCACGTGATCAAGCGACGGCACCATGAGCGGCACGTTTCCCTCGATGAAAATTGCATCGCACGGCCGAGCGTACCGTTGCAGCAAGGTTTCTTGGGCCAGCGTGGCTGGTGATCGGGTTTGCAGCTTGGCGTCGAAAGCATTGACGATCGCAGCGCTCATTGCGGACACTTTGGCTCTGATGTTGTTGGCTCTTGTCGCGTCTTCTACCCTGTTTTTTTCAAAGGCACTTGTGATTGTCGACACAGAAGTGGCAATGCGATTTGTTTTTCGAAACGCCACGACACACAACTAAAATCTACAACAAATGAAATCGGAAAAGTGAGGTATATCACCATCATCCAGCAGGTTCAACATGGGTTGAAAAGTATGGCAGGGGAGACAGTGGAGGTCGACGTCATTGATTTTATACCAGTATTCTACATGCAGTCCGCCGACAGGCGATGTAGAAGTACGATCGCGGGCACTCCTACGCGATGGTAGCGGTTGCCGTATACTACGCACTTCGTAATGCAATACTTCAGAATTAGTAGAGTACTCATCTCCGCTGCCTTACTTGGAAACGAGAAAGGAGTTTTGTGCCCACTGTGGCGCCTTGAACTCGCCGAGTCGCGTGCTAAACTCTTCGTCGGTCAATCGCTCGTTGATCTTGGTCACAAACTCATAGTGGCTGAACACGGGCCCAGCGTACATTGTATTATCCACGACAAAAAAGCCCGTGTTCACATCCCCGACACCGAGGTGGAGAATGCCGCCCGGGTCGCCATGCTCGACCGACGGCACGTCCGTGTGCACGTCTGCGACCACGTGGTCCTGCTTGCCTGAATCGTTGCGGTCGGTGTAGAACAGACTCGGGTACCACCCCATGTAGCGCGAGCCTCCACTGCCATGACGTTCTTCCATGACGTTCTTGATGAACTCGTCTTGCTCTTCCCGCAGCGGTTGCTTCAACGCCTGGGCCGTCGCCACCTCGCCCAGCTGACGCGTCACGTCCACAAAATTGTCGAAAAAGCAGCGCGCTTTGTACTGTAGTGGCGACTCGTCGTCGTCGTCTCCGTCGGCCTTCTGTGTGTTCAGTTCCTTCAGGTGGCTTACGATTGCTTGGGCCCGCTGGCCAAGCTGCTGCATCTTGAGCCAGAACGCAGGGTACGGATCGACGTACCCCGCCGCGTACTCGCAGCGCGTACCCATGGTGAAACTCTGCTTGGCGTAGAGGATCGTGTCATGCCGCAATTGCGCAAGCGAAGCAATCTGTGTATTCATGGTTCGCTTCTGCCATACGTCCGACTGGAAGACCGTGGCCTTGTTCACACTCGCAGTCGACAATTCCCGTAGTGCGAGTTGCCACAGCATGGCCAAGCTGCAGGTCGCGGGGTCGGCCGTCGCGAGCTGGGCCTCGACGACTTGGCGCACCGCTAGCAGATTGGACGTGTAGGGAAGACCATCGCGGAAATCCACAAAGTCTTGGTTGGTCTTGGGTGTGGCCGTCATGCGTTGTGCGATTTCGCCACTCGCTGCAGTATTCCCAAACAGTGCAAACGCCGCGTCGACGGCACTCGGCATGCGTCGCGCAACTTTTGCATTGTTGGCATCAAGAACTTGATCAAAGACAAGCTTTGAAAACACAAACGCGCTCCACACAAACTGCTGCCCCATGAACGCGAACGCAGTGGGGAGACGCGTGCGCACGAATGGCGACGCGGCCGCCGCGGCCGACTCGAGCAGCGGATGACCGGCAATGGCCTGTGTTCCAAGGCGCTGATTGGCAATCTCATCTTGGAGATCGCGGAGATTAGGTTCACTGTCGGCACGGAGATAGAGTTTCGCAAGATCACGGTCGGCGAGAAGCGCATGGAGCTGGACAGGGGTCATGCTGTCGGACCCGTAGCCGTCACCTGTGATGGTTGCAATGATCGAAGTAAAAGCCTTGACACTTTCAAGAACGTTATCTTCTCGGAGAAGGTGGACCACCAGACACGCACACTGGAGCTGGTATAATGCATTCTCGGCGTCGTCCGTGCCATCGACGCGAAAGTCAATCGTCCCGAGCCACGTCATGGCACGGAAAAAGCGCTTCAGTGTCTTGGATCGCGTGTAATGCCCGCGCGGCTTGAACAGCGAGAAATCAACTTGACGCGATGCGCCAAATAGGTCGACAGTTGCGAGCTGCTCTGTCTGAATCGCTTGAAGAATCGAATTCTCCACAGTAGCATTGGCTTTTGGCTCCATATCTCCTTGTAGCAAATGGTGGGCGATGGCGAAAAACGTCACCACGTCTTGGGCGACCGACGGCACCACGGCCAGTGGATTGATGCGCTGGCTCGCACGGCGTACGCCATCCAGAATCGTCTCGAGCAGTGGCATCAGTTCTTTCTTTTCGAGCTCGACAAGAAACGCGTCAAAGCTGCGGTGCCACGCGTGGAGTACCGAGTCGCTCGTAATGTACACCGGCATGTCGTCCGTGTAGAGGCGGTAGTATACTTCGGCAAAGCTCTCGGCGCAGAGTCGCTCACTGACCAACACACCGTGCTGAGCAAGCCGCGTGGTCTCGTCGTCGTTCAAGCGAAAATCGATCTGGCGGTGGCGCCGCAGTGCGTGGTGCGACTGCGACTGGAAAATGTCGTCGACGTATCGCTGGCCGTGGGTCTTGACCGCGTCGTCGATCGCGCGCTTCACGTTCTCATTCGCGTCGCTTGGCGCCGTCGCAAAGTCGTCGTAGAAGCGGCACTCACTCAGCGGCTTGGTGAGCGGCGTGGCGGCGGTTGCCGGTGGAAATTGCCGGAGCAAATCGTGGGGCGTGATCTTGGGGTTCTGCTGCCGCAGTGCCGCGTCAAAGGCAGCGGCGATGGAGCCGGGTCCGCTCATCTTGATAGAGAATTTTTAGGGTACTGCTGTGGGGGACGCGGAGAATTCGCTTATGAGGGTAGAGACACTCCTGCGTCTAGATCGCGTTTCTGCTTCATCCTTCAAAGAAGCAGGGGATGAGAATGTTGGTAGGCACCGCGAGTGATGATGAATAGTGACGTGTCACTAGCTGATTTGGGCTACAGTAGTGCACCCCAATAGTAAACAGCTACTATGCTCACGACAGGAGGGTTTATCATAATTCGTAGCGTAACTTTCTATTACCTTATACTGAAAATGAAATTATCTAATATAGGTATTTGTTATTCTCCTGGTGACTTTTGAGGTGCATTACTGTATACACGACGGAACAACCGACAGTCTTACCGGTATTACTGGTTGGAATTGTTCACATGATCCATTTCATTTGCAAGAACATGCGCAAGTCTATAAAGTTTTTTTCATTCACGACAGTGGTGGATTCAAATCTCTTCCACCCGTCCGCTGTAGCCTGCAAAAATGTCCTTCTTCTCGTTGGCTTTCTGCTTTGCGTCTATGAGGATACCGCACAGTGTGCCCATATGAGAACGTGACCATACTGAAATTTCGTCCAAATTGAAAACGTACCATTTGAGCGTTGGGTCTCGGAAGGCTGGTAGGAGTAGTGTGGTGGGTTCTGCGGCGGTGCTGGATGTCCCGATGGACGGCGAGGAAACGACGATGGCGGATGCACGGGCATGCGTTCAAACTCTTTATCCATATCGCCGAAAAAGCCACCACCGCCGCCCATGCTTTCGCCAAACAGGCCGCCACCAAAGAAGCCTAGTGCATACAACCAAAAACGGCATTCTTAGCATAGTAAAACTTCCCTCCATAGTCTCAAATACGTACTCTCAAAGGGACGCAGCATCTCTTGGCGTAAAAAGTCAAATGGACTCATCTGGGCATCAAACTCGTCTTCCCTAAACGCGTACACATTAAAATCCACTCGGGAATATTAACATAAGAATATAGTGCGCAAGCATGCGTACCGCTGTCGGAATGGATCAAACGCTCCAAACGAAGCACCTGCATTACCTTCACTATTGTCACCACAAGACGTGAACGCAGTCAGTATCTATGATCGTTGACCCTCTGTAAGAAACAAGCAAACCAAACGTACGCCTTGCGTGGATCCATGCGCTCGCGGTTGAAAAAGTCACCACCAAATACGCCTTGTCCGCCATCGGCACTACTGTGCTCGTCTTCGGTGACTTCTTTGCGATTGGAAATAAGCTCCTATCATACCACGGTGGTTTCGGTCAGTATGGTCACGACCATAAAATCCACATCGCCATGACGTCACGCACCTTTCTTGTTCCAGGACACTGGCGGAATATTTTCTTGATAATCTCGCATTTGCTTTCGCCATTGATTGAGCGACACGACTGCGACAGCGCCGTTGAGTAAAAGCAGCCTGTCGTCCGTTAGAAATAAAGCCACCGTCAACCGTCTCTCCTGTTGGCTGGAAGCTCCTACAGAGCTTCAACGACGCATCAATCGGTAGAGATTCGTACCTGGATTCTCCTCACGGTCCTTTTCAATGAGCGCGAGTTCCTCGTTGTCTAGCGTCGCCATGGCTTTCCAGCACCTTTCGCTGACAGTTCGCTTTGCCTTCAATTGTGGTCGCTTGCGTTTCTACCAAAGAACCAAACCGAATACCCACACTCCTGTTAAATGTACCATCACTCCGATCTACCTCTGGTGTGTGATAATCTGTGACGTGTGAGAAACCAAAGCATCCACTCGGCAGAAATGCAAAATGAAATGACAATTGACTATTTAGGTTCTATGCATGCTGCCCGAGTCAGCTTCTTCCTAGACTCTATTTGCTTCTTAGAGGAGCGTGGCAGCAGCAGCCATCAGCACAGCGCTTGTGGTCGCAACGACGGTGGTCGCGGCGCTCTTCTTGGTCGACGTGGGTGCAGGCGCAGGCACGGTGGTGGGAGACTCCTTCGCCTTTGCTGGCTCATCGGCCGCCATCGAGCCGGGGCTCATGGTCACCTCAACCTCCTCGATGTCGGACGAACCGGACTTGTCCGTGGAGCCAGTGGATGGCATCATCGTAACCATAGGCGCCTTGGTGGTCGCCACAGGCTTGGTCGTGTTGGCAGCCGCCGTCGCATTGGCCGCAGCTCCACTAACCGTAGTTGCATTGGCCGCCGCTCCACTAACCGCAGTTGCATTGGCCGCAGCTCCACTGACTGCGTTGGGGGCCGTCGTCGCCGTCGCGTTGGTCGCACCGCTGCCCACCTTGAGCGCCGCCGCGCAGGCCGCAGGGAACTTGTCAATGAGCGTCGCCTTGACGGGCACACCCGCAAACATGCACTCGGTGGGCACAGCCTTCGTCACCGCGGCGAGGAGCTTCTGGCAGCTCGGGTTGCCACACACTTTGGCGAGCACCTCACCAGCCGGAACCTTAAGTGTTGCGGCCGAAAAACCAGTGGCTGCCGTGCAGGCGGAGCCGTCCGCGCCAAGCGCAACTTGGGCGAGCGACGGGTCGCACGCCGGAGCATCAGCCGCAGAGGCAACAGTAACGGCAAGAGCCGAGATCACGAGGGTGGCAAAGAACTTCATGGTAGATAGTAAGAGAGGGGAGAGCTTGTTGGAGACTTGGGCTGTGGATGGCAAATTGCACAATGATTGAATTCAGGAGGTGGTTCCGCAAATCAACCTAGGTCCACCACCACCGTGGAGAGAAGGAGCGGAGAGGAGAGGACGCTCGTCGCTCTGCCACAAAAGAAGAACGCAGCTGCCGACTGCCGATTGCGCTCTTTACCATATTGCTTTCACAATGGTTCAGTGTCAGAGGGCTGAAGACGAATCCGTGTATCGTGTCCTATCCGTCAACTCTACCCCGCGACAGCTGCAGGGGCGTGGTCTGCCCACATTGAACTAGAACAAATCTGCCAGTGGTTCGCCCATTCGAGCCCATTGTGTGGGAGAGGATGAGTGGCATCCCGCTGTTTTATTGACACCTGGGTAAACACAATTTCCCTCTTCGTCCTATTTTCAGATAGCGAGGTCTCCCACCACAAGCCAACCAGCCGAGATGAATGCCAACAACCTACCAATCAAGGGCTCTTATCCGTATACCCACGGAGGGCTTGACAAAGCAGATGGACCTCACTGACGTCGTGTCTCTGGAGGTCGTGAGCTGCTCGAGTGACGACCCACCTCACGTAGCGAAGAGATTGAATAGCGCCTACTGTGTGCCGGTGCTGCAAGGCTTTCTCAAGACTGTGGGCGGCGGAGCCGCCTGCGACGACGTGGGATGGCACGCGGAAAAATTCTGCGAGTATCCTCAAGAGATTGTGTTTCGAGTCTGTGAGCCTGACGCGGCAAGCCCCGTCAACTCGCTAGTCGTGGTGCCCCATCCGACCCTCACTGCTCATCGCATTGAGATCGCTCTGAGCTCGACTAATACCCCCGACTGGCACACGCTGCACTTCGAGCGGCTCGGATTCATGACTCTTCAAAGCCCAAGAGGGACTCCGTGCCCCGCATACGAACACGTGACAGTGCCGCTATCTCCGTCAGTCGAAAAGCTCACGTTTATCAAGCTGCGTCTCCACACGTGCCACGTCCACACGGGGAATCCCTTCAACCAAGTCGGGCTCGCATGTTTTGTTGCATTGGCGCAGGGGTCGAGGCATCGAGCCGATGAGGTATCGCTAGCAGTCGCGGTGAAACAGCGAGTCAGTGGAGAAAGGCTGTTGTTACCACTGGAAACACGGATGGATCCCTCACCTATGGTCCGCCCGTGGCCGACCGCAGCGACTCGTTTACCAATGCTTAACCAACGGATACCCCCAACATCCCACGCTGTGTGGAACGAGTACGTGACGCCGGTGGAGTTTCTCACGCGGATCCAACTCGCCCGTGAGCGCCACGCGATGATACCCCACGATGGACTCATCGACTTCCAGAGCGACCGACAGCAGTGGGCAACAGACGAGGTCGAGTGCTTGCAACTCTACGGTAAGCTGACGGAGCTGCACGGCCGGGAACGGGCAGCTCCCACAGCACATGAACGGCTCCAGGTACGAAGGCACATTGACTCCATCTCAGAGAGCGTCTGTGAGCTCGACGCTCGCGTGCGTCAACAGGAGACGGTGCTGCAGCACGTTATAACTAGGGCACTGGCGACCCACATCGCCAACATTCCTGTAAACAATCCGAGCGGCAAGGTCTCACCAACGAAACAGCATGCAGTATTTCGGGATAAACACAAGTGTATCTCGCACTCATCGTGGCACGCACGCGAAGATTTCCTGTGGAGCGTTGTTGAAGTTGTCAAGCGCTGGGAGAGTACTGGGAAGACAATGAGCATCGAACCGAAAGGCTGTGTGATCTTGGACGAGGCTGTAGAAATCGCAATCGCTGGGCTCAAGGATGAGCATGCCCAAGTCTTTATTGCTGCCACTACCCTACTGATGACTGTGATTGAACGGAACCCACGATTCCAAAAAGGCAGTGCATGGAAGCACGAGGTGCGTTGTTCGTATCTCTCTCTCTCTCTCGACATCCTTTTTCTGAGATCTCATCTATTGATGCGTAGGTCTCAAACATACTCAGGTTCTTGTGTTCTCGCCTCGACGACCACCAGTCGACCGTCCGCAACAACGCCGCCTTTACGCTCGTTAAAATCGCCGAACTCACGAGTGCGCGAGGCACGTTTGTAATTCACACGCTTCTCGTGCTCGCCGATACGGCCGAGAACCCGCTAACGGGACAAGCATTGTATGGTTTTCTCAAGGTCATTTCTGCGCTTCTTATGAGCTTCCACTGCTGTGCGTCACTCGATACCCCCGTCAAGCGAGTGCTCCGATTTCTAATCCAGCACGACGCACTCGTCCATGAGAATGGCCACGTGCGAGCCGCCGCGCGACAGCTCCTCATTGTGCTCCAGAATGAAGTCGGAAGCGAGGAGATCCTGTCGTACTTGCAAAAGCAGAATCTGCCGGACGATATTCTGAGCGACCTGGTGCAGCTGATGACGGTTTTAACGGGACGCACCAAGCTTCCTGGATTACTGGATAGTACAGCCAGCGTCTTGTGACTTTCGTGTCTTCCCCGCTGGTGCTGTCTGTGGTGTGACAATTGGAGGTGCCGCATTCCCACTTGGTGCAGCAGTTTTCAACGACTGTGTCATCGCACCCAAAGGCGCTGCGGCCGATGCCCTCCGTTGCTGCGGCACCACTGTGAGATCCACTTGTTCTACTGGTAACAGTGGTCGCTCTACCGATACATCATCCTTTGTAGCTGCTGGAAAGGATTTGACGTCAACACTGTATGGCTCTGTCACTGGTACCACACGACTGAGTTTTGAATTCGATACTTGCCTCATTGCTGTTGGCATTGGCCTCGTAGCCGTTGGTGGCGGCGTGAACGTTTGCATTGGCGCTGCAATTGACCTCGCAGGCGTGGGTGTTGGCATGTCCGTTGGCGTTGGCGTTGGTGATGCATAGACCGCGGCTGCTGCCGTCGCCATGAAGTCCTCAATGGTCCGACTTATCACCTCGGAATCGCGTGGTTCAAGCGTCCCTCGAAATCGCGCAAACGTCGTGTCTATCGAAATGACAGGCGTCTCAACCGACGTCATCGCAGTGGACGAATCAAACGCAAAAGATCTTGTGTGCTGTGCCATCGCCTCATGAAAAGCTAGGCTTGGGGCGGTCCTCAGTTCCACATCCCCCCGAAAAACAATATTGCCCTTGCGAACTTCGTGGCCGTCGCCATGACCTTCGAGGCTGGCAGCCGTAAAAGCGTGCTGATACAACGCCGTCGGTCGCTTGTGCAGCTGAAAGTATCGTTCCAGCTCGGCGACGAGAGCGTCGCGCTGATTTGGCGTCAATGAAAATGCCTCGAACAGTGGAATGTGCTCTCTTCTCGCAAAAGTGTCGTGTTCTTGGAGATGGTGTCGTAACGACACGAGCTGTGCATCGAGATCCTTGGTTTTGCTCTTCGTAGAAGGGTGTACAAGATGTCGGCATTGCTGTGCCAGCTCAAGTTGTTTTCTATCACTTGTATCGTATGGTGGAGAACTCAGTGCATTGAACAAGGCGAGGATGTCGGCGTGATCCTGCGCCGTCAACTTGTCAGCATGGCGTTGCAGCAGCCACCGTAGGATCCGCAGACGATTGAGAGTAGCGATAGATTGTTGGCCTTGGTCGTCTTGGTTTGCACTGTCTTCTCGTCTCCACAGCCCTCGGAAAAAACTGGATCGCGTGCTCGTCTGCGTCACTAGCAACCGCAAGGTCTGAAGCAGCTCCCGATCGATCGTTGCTTTCGCGACGAGCGACCAGCAGTGAGAGATCTCCAGCACAGCGTCCAGCACACAGGCGAGCCCGATATTAATTTGTCCCTTGGGGACTGCCTCCACCAGAGAGAAGTTACTGGTTCGCTCCTGGAAGATTGTGCGAATGAGCTGCAACGCTGCGTGGAAGCTGTCGACTGAGACGCTGGTGGCTGACGCTGACTGGAGAGCTAACACCACGACGGCGACGAGACCTTCGTAGATCAATTCCATGGGAAGCCCTGCAGTGGCTAACTGCGGCGCGAGACGCTCGGCTAATCGGAGGCTCTCGACGCAAAGCCTCTCTCCATTGAGACCATCTCTCATCAAGCACTGCGTGAAGAATGAACCGAACGTGTGCGTCGCGATCGCTTCAAAGCGGTGCGGATCGCATGACTTGATATTAGGAATCGACAGCGAATGAGTCAGCGTCGAAGAGGTGAGTACCATGGAGGCACCTGAGCGTGGTGTCTCGATCGATTCAAACAGCCGATCCTGTTGGGCCTGGCGTTCGACGAAGTCACGCATCACTTGGTCAAAAGGTGACTCCAAGATGTGCTCGACGCGGCTCTCCTCCGGGATGGCAGCATGAAAAACCTGGGTCGGGGTGCCTTCGCTGTCGGGTCCGTGCTCGTAAAGTCCACGAAGTGGAAGAGGTGAAGGAACCTCTGGGATCTCCATGAGCTCTTTGATGAGTGCTTCTGGTAGGCCAGCAACTTGGAGCGATTGGCGAATGCGATCTACTGGTGTATGTTCGAAGGATGGCTCGATAGCCATCGCACTCAACTGAGAGTCGAGCGCGTCATATTGGAGACGAATCTCTCGGCTAGGCAAATGAAAACCACCCAGTAACTCCAACTGCGAAAATGCAACCTATAGACGACGCGGATACGCGTTGTTGTGAGAGATGCTATGAATCGATAAAGAATTAGAAGCGACTCACCTCTTGGCTGCTGTTGTCTGGGTGAGGGTGAGGTCGGTGCAGTACAAGCTTGATGAACGTGACAGGAGACTGATTCGATGGTTGGCGACGTGGGATCGGAATGACGACTTCCGTCAATGGCAGTGGCCAGATCAATGCTGATTCCGGCGGCAAAACAATCGGCGCACTAGGCATCTCCACCACTAGAGAGTGAGAAGACGTGAAGCTGTGCTTTCGAGGATGCTGCCTTACCTGACGGGTACAAAGGTAGCCCTGAGGTACTGAGAAAGCGGATCCATCCACGGCATTTGCGACTGCGGCAGTCCTGAGGTCGATATCAGCACGTCAACTATCGCATGAACTCTGGTAATTGTCAGTGCGTTCATAATATGGGAGGAAGGATCTCTATTACGTACGTCGACTCGGTCGTTTTGCTGGGTGGAAGACGATCCGGAGAGTGCGCACCCTATAGTGAGTACTGGACAGAATACGCAAGGCAAGCTCCCGTGGGTATCCATCGTGATCACTTCGAGCGAAGGACCATTGAGATTCGTGGTCGGCGATGCCACCTGGAAGGCACTGCTGCTCAGTCGAGGCACTAGTGGGAGTCGCACACGCGTCCAGATCGAGTAGCGTAAACGGCACATGCACGAGCAGCGCATCCAATTCTTCCTCCGCTGACTCCAGCATCCCAACGATCTCCCAGACATCCTGCCCTGCAACGCGTACACCGATCTCTATTGATAGACTGGAAAGCAACCATACCAGTTGTAAGTAGGTTGTGTGACTGTCCATTATGGTCGACTCCTTGCCGATCGCTCGGGTCGGTATTGAGTGTTGTGTCTACTTGAGTTGCGAGGCCTCGGTGAGGCAGTTCATGTAAATATACGTATCAACGCCATGCCCTTCCATGGGCATGAGCGACAGAGCGCCACCAAAATACTGCGCATACAACGATGCAATGCGCAAGCCAAACGACTGCTGAAAGTCAATGCCACTCGCTCTTCGCTCGAGCGCCGCCGACACAGGATCGTACGCCGTCGCCGTCGCCGATGCTGTCGCAGAGGCAGAGGCAGAGGCAGAGGCTGTGGCTGAATCGGCTGGTCGAGATGCCGATGGGACATATGAGAACAGGGCGTTCGCTTGGTCGCGGGTCATGCCGCCGCCGCGGTCCGAGACCTTGATGCAAACACCGTGGGACCCACCAGCAACAAGAATGTCGACCGGTGGTGGTGGTGTGTCCTTGACACTCAGACTGTTTACAACCTATATAGCAACTCATCAGGTTAGTAAGACCATTTAGAAAATTGCCTAAAGGAATATCCCGAACATACAGCGTTCTTGATGGCCTCGGCGAGGATGAGCGAAATGTGCTGCGGAATGTAGCGGTAGGTTGCACTGGCTTCGCCCACAACTCGAAATTCCGGGAGCGTCCGTCCCTGAAGGGTCTCTTCCCACAGGGGCCGGACTTGGGAAATAAGGTCATTGGCAATTTCGACTGGCGAACTCCTGTCGGCGAGAATACCCGCAAATCCGGGGACTGGATTCTGCGCCGCCAAGTGCTGGTCCACAAGCATGCGAATGCCAATACGCGAATTGTAAAAACTGTCGAGGATGTCGGCAAGGCCAGCGGGCTCGGCCTCGAGGTCCTTTAGGGCGTCGGCCAAATTGGTCTGCATGGTCGCGTGCTCGGCGCGGATGCGAACTTGCAATTCCAAGTACGCGCGTTCGCCTGCGAGGTCAGTGGGCTTAGGGAAGCGGATCATCTGGTCAAAGCTTGAGATGAGTCCTTCGCGTAGCTTGACAATCGACGGCGCGTCCGGCAAGCCGCCCGGCAAGTTCTCCAAATCGACAATGCGGCGCGCCAGGCGGATCGGCACTTCGCGGTGCAGTAGCTGTGCCGACTGCACAATGACCGTAGCGTTCTGCTCTTTCCATCGGTCAAGTGCCGCAGCGTCGCCCTGCAGCTTGGCAATCACTTCCGGCGTCGTGCGCGGGCCGCGCTGGACCAGCGTTTGGAGTGTAATAGGCGGCAATGGAATGTGGTGCTGGCGGTAGATCTCCGCGAGCACTTTCGACGACGGCTTGGCCATGGTTAGGTAGAGCTATCGAGAGAAAGGAGGAATGGACGAGTGACGGGTGGTATCGTACACGGCACCGAGAGGAGCGAGCGGCGGAAACTGTCGTGGACAGATCGTGGACGCGTGATTGAGCATTTACCTTGCCATGTGACACTAGCAGCACCCGGTTGTGAATGCGCAAACAGGGTTTTAACCAATTGGATGAGTCCGAACAATTATATCATCCAATGATATTAATTCTCTGAAGCTCCAGAAGATCGTTCCAGGCGAACCGGTTTTAGCGAAGACATGGCTACATATTCCAGGAAATCAGACCACTTCAACGGCAGTCGTGGACAGTGCTTCCTCGGTGGCAGGCAAACCAGTTGCATACTTGGCTGCTGTGTACTGCAGTTTGTCTTTACACACTTTACTAGCGCCGTGCTCGACGAGTAGCTTCACACACGCGTCGCTGCCGTGGAGCGACGCGCAGTGCAACGCCGTCCAGCCACTGTGATCCGCGGCGTCTTTTTCGGCGCCAGCCGCTAACAACGCTGATACCGTCTTGTCCATGCCGCGCAGCGCTGCCCAATGCAGTGCTGCGCGTCCTTCTGTTGTTGTAATGGAGAGATCACCACCAAGAGCGATAAGCTTTTCAACGACCTCAGTGTGGCCGTTCGCAGCGGCACACAGGAGCGGAGTCCACCCATGGAGATCGCGGATGTTGATCTCCAGCTCCAACGCAGTCTTGATATTGTTGCTACTCTCCATCTTGAGCTCGACGGTTTTCTCGACGAGACACTCGATCGATACGAGGTGACCATAGTCCGCAGCATAATGGAGTGGTGCCCAGCCCGAGCCGTCTTTGGCGTTTGGATCACACCCTCGAGAGATCCATTCGCGTATCCGATCGACTTCGCCGCGACCGCATGCGAGACGTAGCTCTTGCCCAAATTTGTATGCTGGTGCGTACACCTGTGCAAATAGGTTCAGAAACTCTTCTCGAGTGATCTCGTTCGCCTTTGGTGTCGAGGAAGATTCAGTCGCAGACTCGGCACTCGAGTCCACAAGCTTTGCATCGTCCACAATCCGAACCGGGAGATTCACAGTGACAAGCGATTTGTAAAGTTCTGGCGTGAGCACAATTCCTGTATGGCGAAACACCTCCGGAAGCTTCTCGAACAGCACAAAGATGTGACTTTGCGCGAAGCATACTTCGTCGAACGTTTGCTTGGCCACCTCGAAATCGCTCTCGCGCAGCTCACTGATTCGAGCGACTTCGATCCGCGTCGGCCCGTCCACGACTCCACCGCTGACGACCAATGTCGTGACCCGCGCACTGGTGGATGTAGTGGCACTGCTAGTGTCGCTGAGATTCATGGTTTCCTTCGATGGGTTCTTCACACTGCCAATCGTGAGGATTACCCGCGTGTCTTTCTGGAGTGGGTGATCTCCTACTTCAATCTCCAGCGCGTGTTGGTCGCGTCGCCAATGCGCAGAGAGGAGAACGTTATGGTACTCGTTAGTTCGCAATAGCACTTGGGGCGAGTCGGCCATGTCCCACCCATCGGCAGGCAATTCCAGCAGTATCTTTCCGCCCACAGGCAGACATCCATGGTTCACAAAGCTGAGCGATACGTCCGACACTGCACCTGGGCAGCAGCTAAATGGCTGCCATTTCTTGGAGCCGCTTAGTTCACCAGGTACGATCGCAGGAATCGTAAACGTAGTCGGACCGTCCAAGATCTGACCTCCACGCGTGGACACTGGCGCTGTGTTGCGGACGACCAATTTTTCATACGAGGTCACAGTGATCTCGGCGGCAGGTGTCGCGGCCTCCGGCGTGGCGACTCCACTAATCAGAATCACGACAGGCGTCTCTGCGAGGATCTCCTCGGTAAGTAACGTGACTTCCAGAGTTCGCGTCGCCACGGTGTAGCTTGACTTAAGAGACGAAATGGGAAGTCCTTGTGGAAGCCGAAGCACCGCATTGAGAGATGCGGAGTGGAATCTCCATCCATGGTCCGGAAACGCACACGTGATGCGACTCTCTCTGGGGAGGGTGGTGCTTGGTGTGAAGCAAACGGCGAGCTGACTCACGACACCAGGACGCGCAACCTCTGGCTCGATTTTTTTGCGACCTGAGAACTGACCGGCGACGATTATGTGGTGGCGCTGCGCAAGCTTCAAGTGTGCACCACGCGTATCGTAGCTGTTGTATTCTGACGCATCATTGCGCTCGGTGTGCTTCATATTGGACTCGAGTGGAGGTGACGGCGGGCTGTGGTGACTGTCTACAGGGAAATACAATTATAGACAGGTGTGCAACCGTTCCTAGTCGCCGGCATAAAAGAACAAACCATAAATCCAATGCTGCGTTGCTCGACCCTCCATAAATTAGAGCTACTCGTTACGAATGGTCACTGTTCACCACGTAGGGCCATTCGCCTGTGACAGTACTTGCGAGTCTGGGAAATCCTCGAGGCCGAGTGATGATGTCTGACTTGCAAGGAATTGCCAGTCCGTGATCTGGGAAGTACAGTGCTCTTGTGTTGACCATTGTCCTTCTAATTGTTCGTCGATGGTCGAGTGTGTGCTGCTATTGGTAACATGTTCGGCGTCACTGGCTTCAAAGTTGCCCACCCAGTCGACTGCAGGCACCACAACATCCGCGACGCTTCGAGCAACCGTGACTTGACCTCTTTCGCCGTTCTTCGTACTGCCCATGTTGAATCGAATCTCGAGCGGGTTCAAGCTCGGGCTGAATGCGAGACTGGGCCATGTCAATGTCGAGCGTGGACTACAACACCGGCTTTTGATTGGTGTATCGACCTGGTCGAGTTCGAGCTTGCGCTTGATGCCGCAGGATATGACGCCTATTGGTGGCGTCAATGTGGCACCGCTGCTGTCTGTGCTGCTCCACCACTGGGACGAATTGGATTGCGACTCCCATTCGCTCACGCTGGAATTTTCTTCTTCCACTGAAGTCGTTCCTAAACTCGCCAACGCCAATGCACTCGCGCGTTCACGCTCGCTCTGGTCTTCTCGAGAGCGGTGAGAATCAACTTCAACTTCATTTTCAACACCACTGCCCACGGCTCGCTCTCAGGAAAGCATATATCGACTCTCTACCTGGACCACGGAGTTGGTGTTCGCGGTCATGATGATCTAAGACGTATCAAAGCAAGGGCAATGAATGTGAGCACAAACGAACACCATCGTGAAGCGCAAGCGCAGCGCATTCTACGAAGGTTCATTTCCATCCTTCCACTTCCCACCTTGCTCGTAATGCGCCATATCGTGTCGCTCGTTGCCTTTTGCCACTTGCTGTTGCTCGCTCCTATTGCAGTTTGCCGCCCTCACTGTCAAACCACGGCAACTTCAAGACTGCCACAATCACACGATTCAGAATTGAATTGCCATTTTTGTTCCTGGAAACACCTTTGATGCAACCACAAATATCACAATTCGAAACTGAATTGTGATGTGCCTGATTTTGCTGAGGTTGATACTTGGAGGAATGTTTGTCTCCAACTGAGATGTTCCCATGGTGGAATACACCAGTGGAAAACGAAACTCATTCCTGACTCATTCCTGACTTTCGTTCTCCCTCTCCGAACACCATTGCACTCTTATCCATGCGTTCGACGCTACCGATTCTAGTCTCCATCCCTGCCTCCAACTACGTTAAAAGGCGGGGGGGGCGCTGCAGCTCGCAAAGATCCTGTTTGTTGAAGTCAAGCACATACCAATTTTCCATCGGTTCTCGACCAAGCCACTAGGCGGCACGAGCGTTCCGCTCTTGACATTTCCACAGAGAAAAATCCTCTTGCACGACAGCTCTGCTATCCTCGACTTTTGCGTAAAAAGCGAGCTGTCACTGTACTCGACCGCGGAGGTCAAACAACAAGAGCTTTACTACGATAATGAGTTTCGTCCTGCGGCTCCCACTGTAGGTACGAACCGTGGAAATAGGCGTTCGCAGCATGTCAATCTCATTCTAGTAAGTGTTCATAGCGTATTGGTATCTTCAAGAGCTGGTCGCTTGCACAGAAAAGCTTCATCTCGCCGGTGAGTAGCTGTGTCGAGCGCGTGGTCGGGGTCTTCCTTCTGCCTTGCACCGCTGCATCTCTTCCAATTTATGTCGATTAACGAAGCAAGTCTCGCTATATCCATAAAGGAGATTGAGGATATCGCACACAGTGCCTGCATGCGGTTGGGCAATGGGCCCATTGGCTTGCGTTTCATCGCTGGTAACAGCTTCTCGGCCACCGACATCTCATTCTGTGCTCACTTTGGCCGGATACTTGCGCCGCAAAAACGTTTATATCCAACCGTACTGGAAGGAAACTGAGATCCATGCTCTGCGATTACGTATCGAACATGTAAACAAAGCAAGGCCGCCGTGTTTGTGCGCTGGTGCTACCAGCACAAGCGTCCGCCCATGCTGTCACGATTGTCTATGGATGGACATTTTGAATTGAAGTTGGAATTGGTTGCATGATCAAACACGATTGGCCAAAACAGATGATGGGACTACTCAATTGGTCAAAATACAAGCAAAGGTGATTGGCTCACAACGCTTCAGCCATGGTTGCTATGGTGACCTCAGATTCTACTGCACGGTCAGAAGTCGATTGGCAAAACATCGGGGACATGAAGATGGTGGAGGCTGTGCCGATGACTCCCTTTGTACTACTATGTGCATGTTTTTGCGTGTCGGGGCAGCGTGTGTGAAGCGACCCGAGAGAAGCGTCGGGCGCTGCGAAGCGTTTGTTCTGCCTCTTTTGGCGTCCATGGCACGCGCTGTTGTTTCCCGTAAAAACGCGAGATGAAATCGAACCTATGTGTGTAGAGAAGGCCAATTTCTCCATTGGATACTTCTCAAGAACTGGATCGGACATATCAATCACTTTGAGAGCAGTCGTTGCATTAGTTGGTGAGGTTTACGAATGCCTCGGACTGCGCACTGGCGATTTGCGTGTCAGACTCTTTGAACTGCCGTAAGAGCTTGGTGTTGTAGGATCCACAATCCTCGAATTGACACTGTGAAATAGAAGGATTGTAAGTGAGTGCGTCGTGGAGAAATGGCTGAGACGAGACAAACCTTGTGGTAGACGAAATGGAAGTTGGTGGTGGACTTGCGCTCGCAGTCGCTGCAGTAGATCAGCGAGCGGATGTCCTGGTATTCGAGTGGCATTTGCTCGCGCTCGAGGAGCTCGTCAATGCTGGCAAAGTACAGATCCATGTCGCCCAACGACTTGGAGCAGAGTGGGCAAATGTAGTTGGTCTGTAGGCACGAGAAGTCTCAGTGTGAGGATTCCAGACTAAAGTAAGGATCAGATGCTCAAATAGCTCCGTACCAGAGTGTACTCTTCATAGCATGAAACGTGCATGCAGTGGCCACACGGCAAAAACATGACGGGCGTTGTCGAAGTGAACATGAACGTGTGGCAGATCGGGCAATCCGACTCGAGCGAACGCTCCACGCACTTGTGCTTTTTTAAGCTGATGCTCATACAAGCGTTGCAACGGTCACAGTGAAAGTAGTCAATATCCAGACCCTGTTCAGTGAATAGAATGAGCAGGTGAGACCATCGCAGCGAGTCAGCAATGGAGGGCTGCATACCTTGCCAATCCGGCAGATCTTGCATTTGTCGCAGTGGTAGATGTCTTTGTTCGGATCGTCGTCGTAGAACTTGCAAGTCTCGCAGAAGTAGCGTGCGAATTCTTCTTTGCAGTTGGTACACGACTTTCCGACTGGTTGCGTTGTGTGGCATCGCATGCACGAGATCATCTCGGTCGCGTATCGGTCAAAGGTGTGGCTCTCTTGTTCGTCGTGGCAGAAGCGGCACGCGTACCACTTGCCACAGCACTTGCCTTGCAGTTTACAGCCGCGTCTGGTGGAACGGAGTACGGGTTAGTTGTGCGGTAAGTAGAGACAGTAGCACGATAAGAAGCCACGTACTGGTAGTGTTGACATCCGAGTTGGCCGGTGGCTTCTGTCTGTTCGCGTAAAGAATCATACACAAGGAATGAGCTCCTATTCCGCGAGTATCAGGGCGATCGGAGGACTGACGTACGTGGTACGTGACGCGTCGTCGGTCGATCTCCGAGTCGCTCGCTACGCGTGTCAGCGCTACTTTCTCCTGGTTGTCTGTCCACGGTTTCATCATAAGCTTTTGCACCGACTCGGATTTCTCCTTGGGCGTGAGCGACTTGCTGGCTTGGATTTCCCGAATCTGCGTCTTCAATTTGGTCTGACGGTCCTATATCACAGCCGTCGGGTGAGAAGAAGCCCTCAATTGCAAGAGGTTAGACCAGTTCCCCGTACCGCGTCGCTGTGCAACGGTGCGGGCAAACACGTGGGTGGTGCAGTCGTCCGCGGTGTGTCATGCTGCTGATTGCTTTCGTGGTGATGCGGGCAGACTTCGTCATGTGCGTGCTGGTGTTCTGGTTCTCGCTGCATTTTCAAGTCTCTACGACGGGCGATAGGATCGCTACGGCAGGTCAAGTGTCGCACACGTCTCCACGTACGCAGTGGCAATTCGCGAATGCGCGTGAGCAGTAAGTAGCCTGTACGCGAGACGACTTGGATCTTGATAGAAGAGCGTATCCATCGCAGAATACAACAACGAAGATGGATGCGGGCAGCAACGCTCAACGCCTGAAATAGATACCACTATTCCCGTGAATAGACTGTAAGCCCATGGGACCGTTCCAGTGCAGTTGCTGCGAAGGGCCATGGTGTGGCGTGATGTAATTAGGCGGCCCAGGTTATGGATCTCCACGAATAGGCAACATTGAGACAATCACTATATCATTTTGACCTGGTGTGTACCACATTATGCCGTTCGCAGTGTGACCCACGCCAAATAGCGAGCACATGATTCGGAACGGAACGCCAAAATGCCGCCCAAAGGCCAGAACGTGGAACGGCTCCAGCAGGAGGCCGAGGCCCAGCGCGCGCGTGCGGCGGCACTGCAGTACCTCACAAAAACAGGGAGTGGACCCAGTCAAAAAGAAATCGCACAGCAGCAGATAGACCGTGAAAAATGGTCCAATCCAACGACACAGGCCGTCCAGCAGCGGCTGGCGCATTTGCAGCCGGCGCCATCGTTAAGCGGTGGCGGCGCGCCGACGCGGGACAACACACTCGCAGCCATGGCGGCGCATCGTGCAAGGATGATGCTCCAGAGTAGTGGTGGATCTGGCGGTGACGGTGGGGCCATGTGCGAGGGGACAGCGATGGCATCAACACATTCGTACGGGGAAAAGTGGCGAAACGGCGTTGTCGCATCGACTGACAAAACCGACGATCTTCCGGATGGCTGGAAACCGACAGTGGATCCGATCTCAGGCGAGACGTACTATTGGAACGAGGTATGGGAGTCGTCGTACACGGGATCGGTGGATGCTACTGAGGAATTGGTATTCATACTCTTCTCCCTTTATGTGCATGGATAGAAAACGAAAGAGACATCGTGGAGTCGTCCAGCAGCACGAAAGGTCAGAAGCAAACACTACCAATCTATAGCGTTTTGCATGGAGGGAGGACTGAGCTGAGTTGTTCACTTTGGGATTGGGTGGGACAGCCGACGGCATCAGACAAAACACCGACAAAAGACGACGAGGAAGAAGCAATAGAAGAGTGAGTGAGCAAGGGCAAGCCCAGGCAGTGCCTAGAGCTATTGTAATTAACCCCAGGTGTGTATGTTGTGTGTGGCAGTGGCTGGGAAGAGGTAGAGGACCCACAGAGCGGCCAAACCTACTTTTGGCATCGGGAATCGAATGAGACAACTTGGACCAAGCCTGTGAAGAAAAAAACGGTGTCACTAGGTGCGTGGCTGCAGTGCAAGTGCTAGCGAGATGAAGTGCTTAAGGGGGAGGCAGGAGTGAGGATCGTCGAATTCATGGTGGCTTCTATTTCACAGAACAAGCTCGAGAAGCGAAGTCCAAGCTTGACGCGATCCTAAAATTGTGTGGACCGACCAAGACGTCCAGCACCCAGCAGCCAACGAAACAGGCAGAGTCTGGAACAACGAAAGGATCATCACAACAGCATCAGAGTAATGCTCAAAGAGAAGCGGCCAGTCGAAAACGAGTCGTCACCGAGGGGGATCAAGACCATGTGAAGAAAGCTCGACCCAACGTCTAGCCCGCGAATCGCGCGTCATCGAAGGTACTCTTAAATTTTAAAGACTTATATCATGACCTGGGCAATTACTAGCTTACACGGCCGAGGCAGTACGGCGTGAGGTATTTTTACTCTGTGGAAGATTGTCACATTGTTAGCATGATGCGCAGGGATGAAAGACGGAAGACGAGCTGAGAAAGCATGAAGAACACGAAGTACACGTATAGCAATGGTGTGGGTAGCGGCGCTGCGCTTGCGAGCCAAGGCAGCGCAAGATCAGTACCACACGAAGCCACCAGTGAAAGTCGCCCAGGCAGCGTCAAGAAACAAAAGCAGCTGCAAAAGACCAAGGACAGTCTTGTCGCCAAACAATGCGAGCTCAACACCCTTGTAGAAAAGCTAGAAGATCGCGATACCCAACAACAAGCCTTCACATCACTACTGTACGTTACGATCGAGTGAGCGGAGGAGAGTAAGTTGCCGGGACTAAACTTCTTTGTGTTCTGTAGGGAGTTGCTCCCGCAACTGAATAGCACACTCGTGTCCGACCTTTACGCGCGCGTGGAGAAGAACAGGGTACTCTAATTCTCCCCATATTATCACCATCGCTACTTCGCACATCACGACCTCAATACGTTGTCTCTTAGGATCCAAGAAGATGTTCCACACGGCGGATGTTCGTGCTCGTGCTCGCAGCGATGGTCAAGTACCATCCGACTACGGCGGTGCGATTACTACCGCGCGTACTAGCATACGTGTCCCTCCGGCTTCGTGATAAGGAAAACCAGATCACCGACGCATGTGCGATCCTCTGCTCGGCGATTGCATTGCATATCGTTCCACACGCCTGCATGAATCAGAAAGGGGACCTCTCTCCGTGTAAGAAGCGAGCACTCGGGACGCTGGATTCCGCCACCAACAATACCTCGAGCTTCCACACGTTTGAAAGTCTCGTCGCGCACTTTTCGAGTGAGAAAAACGCTGTAGGAGAGCACGCGACCAGGTGTATTGCGAATATAATTCGCCCTATGGAGTTTGACGACTTGACGTCTCCACCAAGCGACGTGATTGGCCTCCATGGGAAGCGGGTGGCGCCGTTCTTGCGTGTGTGGATCCAGTCGCTCGTCTCGAAGATGAACGAGAGTACGCAGTACGCCGGCTTTGCCTCGACCTTTCTGCTATTCCAGGCAATACTCGGACTGGCCAAGATGCTCAAGCTCGACTGCGACGATCGCGCTGTCTATGATATCGTGCTCCCGCACGTAGGTAGCCTCATGGACGCGATTGAAGACGTCTTTCGAGATGGACCACGTGATATCTGGATTTTGCGCAAGCGTGGGATCGAACTTTTGATCCAGCTCATTGATCTATACGCCTGTGGCGACACGGCCGAAGATAACACTGGGCGGCAATACTTTGACCACTACTTGGAGCGTGTTCGCCGACTTGTGACGGAGGCTCGACATGATCCCGTTTCGGCTGTGCGAGATGCTGCGCTACCTGCAGTGTTTCTGTTTGACGGGCTTGCGAAGCTGTTTCCACGTGTGGGAGAGGTGGCGGTACCCCCAAGCCCGTTCAAGCGTGTGTACGCTGGTCGTGGAAACAGCAGGAGTGGGTCTGTGCTGAAAGGATTTGCGATCGCTGCTGGTGGATTGCGGCGACGAAATGCGAGTGACGAGGAGAAGAAGACGGTCAGGTGGCCAAGCGCTGACGAGGAGACGGATGCTAACAAAGAGACGACTTTTATCGACTCTCAAGGCGATGAGTCAGAGGCACCACACGAGTTTGAGACTCCGGATGACAAGACGGAATACATGGAATTCGTCTCTTCAGACTTGAAACTGCCTTCATCAGCGGCTGTGAAGAATTCTTCTGTGGCGACTGGGACTGAATTGTCAATCATCAAAGCTCCTGTAACCAAGACAAAGGCTACGTGCCAGCGGATCAAAATCCCGAGCATTGCAGCTTCAAAATCGCCTATAAAACGGAAAGTTGTGCCGTTCGTACCTCCTTACGACGACGACGACGCGTTTCCTGAAGACCACGGTGACGAACACGTTGCAGACATCGATACCGGTGATGGCAATATCACAGAACCGCCCCACCTGGTCCGAGAGGCTGAGGTTCCGAATCACGACGTCCCAGCAATAGACGAGACCGATGAACCAGCGACGATGACGCGAGCAGAAGCGGCGACTGTCGCCGCCGTTGGTGGCGACACGGACTTGGCATTCCGACTCTGCTTCTTAGAGGACGACATGGCGCTGCTGAGACGCGTGCTCACGCTCACGGGTGAATCGTCCGCCAGTTCATTATCGCGCGCGTCGCGCACCGCGCTCTGTGCTGCCTTCTTGGAATTTCTCGATTCCGCTAAAGACGCGAGGGACGAAGGAGAAAGTGACGACGCGTGGCTCGCGTTTGTGTGGCTCAAGGCGCTGAGTCGCGAGCCGCGGTTTGGGCAGCAACTAGATCCACGTGTGATGCGAGCACTCGAAAGTCGGTTGAATTGCATTGCTGAGCAGCCGACACGAGCGGGACTCGTGGCAGCAGATATCCTCGCTGCTATGGGTTTGTGACAGCAAGATACCGAAGCGGTCGAACGCGTGCGCTGTAAAATGCCACCATTTTCTCGCGCTAAAAAGAAGGGTCTGTGTAGAAGAGTCATGGCGACGGACTTTGTATTCGATGAAGGTAAGGCGTCTGCAACTGCTGTGGCAAGACAGCTGCTGCCAGTCAAGATTAGCGTCGAGGCCACGACAGACTGCCGTGTTGTTCCCTACACCGTGGCCATGATCACAGCCAACTTGACAGCGTGCGTTGGACCGAGTGCCTATCACGATGAAAAATGCCGCGTGTGCGAGATGAGATTTGCACATTTCGTGCACCCATGTATACCACCGTCGTAAGTCCAATAATGTTTTGGCTAGTAAGACCTGAGTTGAATTGCAGCCTGAGCAAGCAGTATGACGGGTCTTCCCAGCACCTTCATTTTCTGTGTTCTCAAGGCCAGGCAGACCTTTAGATTAACGAGAACGCAGAGAAGTTTCGTGACGACACGCTGTACATTGGAGGACTGACTGATCGCTCCTCGGACTGAATCGACCACGTTGGGGTCTCTTCTTGATTCCTGCGACCAAACAGCGTTTTTCTCGTTGCGGGGCGGCCGACGTGATGCACCAGACACACGCGATAAACCGCAGCATACCGTGTTTAGTATGCAGCCAGATCCGTGCGTTCGTGGCACTATGACAGCGAGCATCCGAACGCTAGGGGTAGATTGGCAAGCAAGCCTGGCGCGTTAAGTGACATGGGAGCATGTCGAGAAAGTCAAGTCGTAGGTGTCGAAAGTGCAGCAAGTGGTCGCCGATATCCGATATGAAGCCATGCTGGGCTGTTACTATATTGGGGACAACAAAGTACATCTACGGTGACCGAGAAGTGTCCACTGTCGTGAATGATCTGTACGCACTCCACATGACGGACGCTGAGCCGCTCAACGTGGTGCAAGATCGGTGTGTTTCGCTTGTGTTGTACATCATTTTTCAAGACTCCGTATGCACGTCATATTAACCCAAAAGCGGTAGACTCCTCCAATTGCATACGGCGCGAACTTAGCCACAGCCTCGTTGCGAGTATTGCTTGTATGCATGAACTCCTTCACGTGCACACAGCACTACTGGGCTATCGAAGATGGGTACCGAATCCGAAATCAGGATTCAAATGACCTCAAAATGTGTAGTTTGTCTGTTCTGTGGTATCTTCCGACAACACTATAGTATGATTTGATTTGAACTACTCTTCTATCAATGCATACGAGATGT